>PVJL010019098.1:0-14560 GCA_004026885.1 Lyroderma lyra | reverse complement strand
ACAAGTTTCTAGAAACTTATAGCCTACCAAGACTGAACCAAGAAGAACTGGATAATCTAAATAGACCAATCAATAGCAACGAGATTGAAATGACTATCCATAATCTCCCTAAAGGCAAAAGCCCTGGACCAGATGGTTTCACCAACGAGTTCTACCAAGCATTCAAAGAAGAATTAATGCCTATCCTCCTCAGACTCTTCCAAAAAATTGAAAAGGAATCAGTACTTCCTAACTCATTCTATGAGGCCAACATTACTCTAAGACCAAAGCCTGGCAAAGATAACACAGAAAAAGAAAACTATAGACCAATATCTCTGATGAACACAGATGCAAAAATCCTGAACAAAATATTAGCAAATAGAATACAACAATGCATCAAAAAGATCATACATCATGATCAAGTGGGATTCATCCCGGGAGCACAAGGATGGTTCAACATACGAAAATCAATCAATGTGATACACCACATAAACAAAATCAAAGACAAAGCCCTCATGGTCCTTTCAATTGATGCAGAAAAAGCTTTCAACAAGGTACAACATCCATTTATGATCAAAACACTAAATAAAATAGGTATAGAAGGAAAGTATCTCAACATAATAAAGGCCATATATGAGAGACCCTTGGCTAACATCATACTGAATGGGGAAAAGCTGAAATCTATTCCCCTAAAATCAGGAACAGGACAGGGATGCCCCCTGTAACCACTGTTATTTAATATAATACTGGAAGTTCTAGCCACAGCAATCAGGCAAGATAAAGGAATCAAAGGTATCCAAATTGGAAAAGAAGAGGTCAAATTGTCACTATTTGCAGATGGCATGATCCTTTATATAAAAAATTCCAAAGATTCCACCAGGAAACTATTAGAAACAATTAATGAATATAGTAAAGTTGCAGGATACAAAATCAATGTACAAAAATCAACAGCATTCCTTTATACAAACAATGAATCCTCAGAAAAAGAAATGAGGGAGTCAATTCCTTTTGCTATCACAACAAAAAGAATGAAATAGTTGGGATTTACCTTAACAAAGAAGGTGACAGACTTATACACAGAAAACTATAAGACACTTTTGAAAGAAATTGGAAAAGACTTTAAGAGGTGGAAAAATATCCCCTGTTCATGGATAGGAAGACTTAACATGGTTAAAATGGCTATTCTGCCCAAAGCAATCTACAGATTTAATGAGATACCCATCAAAATCCCACAATTATACTTTTGTGAAATAGATAAAAGAATTATTAGATTTATATGGAACCACAAAAGACCTCGAATTGCCAAAGCAATACCACATAAAAAGAATAAGGCTGGTGGCATTACATTCCCTGACTTCAATTTGTATTACAGAGCATCAATAGTCAAAACAGCTTGGTACTGGAAGAAGAACAGAAATATAGACCAATGGAATAGAACTGAAAACCTAGAAATAAACCCACAAATATATGGACAAACAATTTTTGATAAAGGAGCAAAAAAACATACAATGGGGAAAAGACAGCCTCTTTAGTAGGTGGTACTGGGAAAACTGAAAAAACCTATGCAAAAGAAAGAACCTGAGCTGTGAACTCTCTCAACATATGAAAATTAACTCAAAATGGATTAAAGACCTTCATATAAGACCTGCAACAATAAACTGTATAGAAGAAGACATTGGTACTAAACTTATAGACCTAGGACTCAAGGAAGACTTCAGGAACTTGACCCCAAAGCAAAGACAAGGGAACTAAAAGCAAAAATAAATGAATGGGACTACATCAAACTAAAAAGCTTCTGCACAGCAAAAGAAACCATCAACAAGGCAAAGAGACAGCCAACTAATGGGAGAAAATATTTGCAAATAATGCATCAGATAAGGGTCTAATATCTAAAATATATAAAGAACTAATAAGACTTAACAACAACAAAACAAAAAACCCAATTGAAAAGTGGGCAGAAGAACTAAACACACACTTCTCCCATGAAGAAATACAAATGGCCAGCAGACATATGAAAAAATGCTCATCCTCATTAGCTATCAGGGAAATGCAAATCAAAACCACAATGAGATACCACCTCACACCTGTGAGAATGGCTGTTATCAACAAGACAAGGAATAACAAGTGCTGGAGAGGATGTGGAGAAAAAGGAACTCTGGTACACTGCAAACTGGTACAACCACTGTGGAAGGCAGTGTGGAGGTTCATCACAAAATTGGGAATGGAGCTACCATTTGACCCAGCAATCCCCCTTCTGGGGATCTACCCAAAAGACTTGAAAACCTTTGTCCACAAAGACTTATGTACCCCAATGTTCATCGCAGCGCTGTTCACAGTGGCCAAAACGTGGAAACAACCAAAGTGCCCTGCAACAAATAACTGGCTAAAGAAGCTGTGGTACATACACACAATGGAATATTACTCAGCTATAAGAAAAGATGAAATATTGCCATTTGCAACAAAATGGATGGACCTGGAGATCATCATGCTTAGTGAAATAAGCCAGAGAGAAAAAACAAAGAACTGTATGACTTCACTCATATGCGGAATAGAAAACCGAAAGCAAAGAAAAAAGAAATGAAGAAACAAATAACCCATGGACACAATCAATAGTTTAATGTTTATTTGGGGATGAGTAGGATAGGGAGGGGAGAAAGGGGAGGGGGTGGAGAGGTGGGAAGCTAAATATGAGGTGATGGAAAGAGAAGTCACATTAGGTCGTGAACTTCCTATACATCAAGCTGACAATGCACTGTAGAATTGTATGCCTGAAACCTGTGTAATCCTTGCTAACAGATGTCACCCCAATAAGTCTAACAATAAAAATGAATTTAAAAAACAAACAAAAAAAAAACAAAAAAAACTATATTCCCATGTTATACTCTATATCCCCAAACTATTACTTTGTAACCTCCAAACTGAACTTCCTAATCCCTTCCCTTTGTTTCACCCTTTCCCAGCCCTCCTACCATCTGGCAACAAACAAAATTTTTGCTATATCTATGAATCTGTTTCTGTTCTGCTTGCTTATTTTCTTCTTTGAATTTCACCTATAAATGAAGTCAACATGTATCTATATCGCTGTTCAACACTCCATTCATAACTGTGAATAGATATGTATTATTGCCATTTTATGATTCATTATTTTTGCTTTGTTTTTTGTTTTTTTTCATCTTAAAGAAGTCTGTCTAACATTCTTTATAGTACTTGTTTGGTGGTGATTCACTCCTTTGGTTTTTTTTCTTGTCTAGGAAGCTCTTTATCTGTCCTTAAATTTTGAATGATAGCCTTGCTGGATACATTAATCTTCTTTTGTTTTGTTTTTGTTTTTGTTTTTGTTTTGTTTTGTTTTTTGATATGTGGGTAGCTCCCTGACTGGGAATCGAACCCAGGCTACAGTGCTGACAGCACCAGCACTGAAGCCTTAAGCCACTACACCATCAGGGAACTCCCTAATCTTCATTTTAGATCCTTGGTTTTTATCACATTGAGTATTTTCTGCCTCTCCCTTCTGGCCTATAAAGTTTCTGTTGAGAAATCCACTGACAGTTGTATGGGTGCTCCCTTATAAGTTACCACTTGCCTTTCTCTTGCTATTTTTAATATTATCTCTTTGTCTTTAACTTTTGCTGCTTTAATTATGATGTGTCTCAGTGTAGGCCTGTTTGGGTTCATCTTGTTTATAACTCTTTGTGCTTCCTGGGCTTGTATGTCTATTTTCTTTGCCAAGTTAGGGAAATTTTCAGTCATTATTTCTTCAAATAAGTTCTTGATCCCTTGCTGTTTCTCTTCCCCTTCTGGGGCTCCTATGATGCAAATGTTGTTACACATGATGTTGTTCCAGAGGAATCTTAAACTATCATTTTTAAAATTCATTTCTCTTTTTGTTATTCTGATTGGATGTCTGCTACCTTTACCTCCAAATCACTGATTTGCACCTCTGCTGCATCTAGTCTGGTGACTCCCTTTACTCCATTCTTCATTTCAGTTACTGCAATCTTTATTTCTGCCTGATCTTTTTTATGGTCCCTATGTCTTTCTTTTTTTTTTTAATTTATTTTTATTGTTAGACTTATTGGGGTGACATCTGTTAGCAAGGATTACATAGGTTTCAGGCATACCTATGTCTTTCTTAATGCTTGATATCTCTTTGCTAAAATTATCACTAATTTCTCTGATCATTCTTACAACCATTGTTTTAAGCTCTGTCTCTAATAGGTTTGCCTCCATCCCATTTACTGTGATTTTATGCTGTTCAAATTTATTTTAAGCTGTATTTCTTTGTTTCCTCATTCTGACATTTCCTGTTTGTAGATATTCTTCTCCTTAACCCAATACTTGGTGCCACAATTTGTTTGGGGCTAGCTGCTAATATTGGGAGGGCAGAGGTCTGGAAGTGGGGAGCCACCAAGGCTCCTCCCTTTGTTTTCTTCCTGCACTGAGGGTGTGGGCAATGTGGGCTTACACCTTTCTGTTTTCAGTTTGCCCCATGGTGTCTTCCCTGAGCCTTGGGATCAGCTATCCTGTAGGTCCCTCAGACTAGACTGGTTGTAGGCCTAGAAATGCACCTTCAGTCCCTTTTCTTCCCCTTCTCTTAGAACCGGAGTGAAGTTTGGCCACAGCACTGTTGTCTGCACCCCCTGGGGTCCAAGTGAGGTCTTGTTGCAGTATCTATAACTCCAGCTACAGACCTCTTTTTTCTCTGTCCTGAGGAAAAAGTGAGATCCAGAATGCTTACCTGCTGCATTCATTATTCTTCCTCTATCACCTATCCAGGACCCCCTTCCTTCCTTCCTCTTTAGTTTGCCCTTTTGCCCACCTGCAGGTACTTCAATGTGCTGCATGGGTCTCTTAGCTGTGTTTGTGCATGACATAGGGAATCCATTGTTGAAATACACACACACACACACACGCGCGCGCGCGCGCACACACACACACACATACATGGGGAGAGGGAGGGGGGAAGAGACGGAGGGAGAGGGAGAAGTGCGGGGGGCGGGGAGAGAGAGAGAGAGAGAACACATAGGACTGCCAGTGTCCAATCACAGTTGTAGCCTAGCCTGAACTAGAGTACTCTAAGCCTTTCTTTGTTACCTTTTGTTTTCTCCAGGAAAATTGTGAGAAGTATCTTAGGTGAGACCTAACCAAATGCCAGAACAAAGGAAAAGGGTTCTAAGTATGGGTTTTATTGAGGCCACTGCCTGGGAACTTGGGGATTTAACAAGTAAATATTTTGTTATGTGAAGATACTCCAGCCAAATAAGTTGAGCAAGGTTGTTTGTTTGTTTGGTTGGTTGGTTGGTTGGTTGGTTGGTTTTCAGAATGTGGCTGCCTGGTAACCAGAGTTTCAAGTTCTGCTGGGCTCTATGATCAGGTAGTGAGGTCACTGTTTGGAGGCCATTATCTAGGCTTCTCACTCATACAAAACCTCTCCAAGGCCTTTGTGTTGTTGATTTTACAGCATCCACTCCAAACCAAGTCCATACACTGTTACACAAACACAGGCCACCCCACAGCCCCAGGAAGGCCTGCGTAAAGGCAGGGCTATGGATTTGAGGACTGAGAGTTGGGATGAGACCTGGAACCTTCTCTTACCAGCAGTGTGACCCTGGACAATCATGTCTTCTCAGGGCCTCCTCATTCTCTCCTTCTGCACAGTGCAGGTCATCTAGCACCTCCTTCACAGGTTGTTATTAGAACTATATACATTAGTAGTGCCTAGAACACCTGAGCTGGCATCACATGACTTCAGGTGCAGATATAACAATGGAGCAATGACAGAAGTGCTGAGCAAAGTATGGAACACAGCACACACAGGCTAGGTCTGCTCTGGCATTTGGGAACTGTCATTATCCCTCCTGCTTCCTTCCCAGGAATGTTGACATAAACAGAAATGATGGCATCATCCCCTCTTGCATAGAAACTTCCAGAAGCTTTTTTTGTATTTAATCTCAGGAAAAAGTGCCTCAAATATGTCTGTGGTTGCCATCTTGCCTGACTCCATACCATACATTCCTGTAAGAATCTCTCCCCTCAAAGCTGAACAAACTTTGTGACTGGGTTATAAGGAAGAGAATAGGGCAAAATGAGAGCATATAATTCCCATTAGTGGGATATAAAAAGTTCATGACAGACCTCTCTGTCTCTCTGTGCCTCTGTTTCCCTCTGTATATCTATGTCTTTCTCTGCATGTGTCTCTGCCTATTGGTCTCTTTATTTTTGTATGTATGTCTCTCTCTGTCTGTTTTTCCTCACAGTCTCTCTGTGTGTGTTCTCTTTTTTTCTCTCAAATTCAATGTTCCAGAAAGGCAAGGTCACATATTTTGAGCTGCTTTATGAGTCCCCAGGTCAACAAACCAACACAGAATTGCAGGCCAGACAGAGAAGACCTACATCCTTGTCCAAACTGAATTCTGCTGATGACTTGTGCATACCTCACACCAAGAAAGCCTCAGTTGACATTAGCTTTGAGAGGCCTTAAGGCAAAGGTTATCAGTTCTGCTAAGCCTGGCACCTTGTCACAGAGACTGAGATGGTCCATGTTTGTTCCTGTAAGTGCTGTGTAAGGAGACTGCTGTAACCCAGTAGACAATCAGCATATTCTTGCAGGCTCAGGATGGACCTACCCTGATCTTTTTTAAGCTCTCTTCAGCCACTCTGGCTCCTTCATCACATTTTTTCTGTCCAAAACTTTATCTGCCTCTGTGTTTCTGCCCCTTTGATCTCCCCCACTCCAGCACAGTGTTCTCAGATTTTGCTGGGTTGGCCCTTGTTGCCCTTTGGTCACAGAATGAATGTCATTTTGGAGTTTTATTGAACCCAGGTAGGGGCTTTGGTCCTTCCTACAGCACTAACATTTTCTTTTCACAGTTAATTACTCTCCTAATGTGTTTATCTCCCTCTTCAGGCTATGAGATCCTAGAGGGCAGGGACCATGAGGTTCCTGTCAGAAGCCCCTAAGGCCTAACACAGCTTCCTATTGGGGTGAATGCAATGGGTATAGTAGCTGAAGGAATAATAAGAGTTCTCAGAGTACCCTCCTGTTCTGAGCATCTCACATTGTGGAGATGGATGTTTATAATAATTGGTGAATGTTGCTCTGAGGCAGGGGACACCCAGAATAACCCTTAGTGTCCCTTTCCTGCTCTTTGGGTCATTGACCATGGTGGTCACAGTCTGCCTTCTGGTGGTGAGCCCCTGCACTGCAGTTCCAGGCAGAAAAAGCTTCAGGTCACTGCAGTGGGAGTTGCTCCTGACCTGCCCTCACCACACTACTGTCTTCCACTGGCTTCTCTTTGTGATCCTTGCCTTTACTCCAAGTCTCACTTTCTTTTTCCCCACCCTGCAGTCCCACAGTTGTGGGCAGCTTCAGCTGTCTCCAGGTGTGGGCTGGAAGTCTTGCAGAGAACTTTCACACCAGCTGACAGTGCAGATCATTGGCTGGGGTCCTGCTGATTCTATGTATTTTAGTATTTGTCACATGTAAGAAGGACATGTGCTTACAGTAGGTCTCCTTGTTTTTGTGTGTATGGTGGTGCCAGACCAGGGGGCAGTCCTTGGTGCTGAAATGCTCAGATATTCTTTTTTCATCTGACTGAGTAGGAGCCATGGATTTTTATACTTGGCTTAAAATAAAGAACCTGGGAGTTCCTGGTGGTGTAGTGGCTAAGGCTTCGGCACTGACAACACTGCAGCCTGCGTACGATTCCCAGCCAGGAAACTATACACATTAAAAAAAAAAAAAAAAGAACTTTGTCCTGAATTTGTGTGCCAGTGTTCAGGTATAATCTCAGAAATACCTTTATATTAATCCCTAAAAACAATGTATAATAAGAATTGTATAAGGTATAGTTGCATTTTGTGAAAAAAACAAACACAAACAAAGAAACAACAAAAACACTGGGCAGAAGTCTCTGGCAGTGGCTATTTTGATAATGGGTCATGAATACACCAAAGGACAATAACTTTGCTCATGCATTACTAAACAAAGTTGTGTTCTATTCACTCTTTGTACACTGTCATGAAAATCATTGAGCAAACTCCCTTTATTTATGTTTCACTTCAAGTCTGTTGGAACACTTTACTTGTTTTTTTGTTTTTTTGTTTTTAATTTGTAGTCTCTCCAAAAGCAGTCACCAAACACATTACAAATGGTGAAACTTCTATTCAATGAAATATTACTGGGCTGAGTCTTTGCAAGACACCTATTAGATAATGGGTATTGGTAATATCTGAGGTCATCAGCTTTACTTCTGAATTACAAATGAAGATGTGTTTCAATCCCTTATCATAAACTGCACTCAAGACCAATTGCAAAAATGCCAAAATGCCTTACAGAGCTTGTTAATTTAAGCTTTGTCAGACACATTACTGCAGGTTTTCCTTAAGTTATAGCGGTTTGATTATTGAAAAAACATTAGATTTATAAGAGTTTGCAAGTAGCTTTATAAAAACTTAAAAAATAGCTATGACTTACAATCTTTAACAATGATAAAAAAATTTCACACAATAAATAAACACACAGTTGAATATAAATAAACATTGTGCTGGTAGACCAGAAGCTTTTTAAAGAACTTATGAAAACATTCAAGTGAAACATTTTTTTAAATTATTAGACTTATTGGGATGACATTGGTTAACAATAATTATATAGGTTCCAGGGTACAATTCTACAATGAATCAACTGTATTCCATTTTGTGTTTACCACCCAGTGTGAATTCTCTTTCCATTACCATATATTTGGCTCCCCATCCCTTCTCTCCCACAACCTCCTTCTTCTTTGAGCCCCTACCCCCTTACCCCAAGGTAACCACTGAACTATTGACTGTGTCCATGAGTTTTTTTATTCTTTTGTTGCTTTCAGTTTTATATTCCGCATTGAATGAAGTCATGTGGTTCTTGTTTTTTCTGTTTGGCTTATTTCACTTAGGATAATGTTCTCAAGGTCCATGTATTTTGTTACAAATGGCAGTATTTCATCTTTTCTTATACCTCAGTAATATTCCATTGTGTATATGTACCACAGCTTCTTTATCCAGTCATCTATTGAAGGGCATTTTGGTTGCTTTCATGTCTTTGCACCATGAACAGTGCTATAATGAACATTAGAATACATAAGTCTTTACAGACTAAGGTTCTTAAATTTGGGGGGTAGATACCCAGAAGAAGGATGTACAGATGATATGGGAACTCCATTCCCAGTTTTCTGAGAAACCTCCACAGTGTCCTCCACAGTTGTTGTACCAATTTATGTTCAGACCAACAGCATGCAATACTTCATTTTTCTCCACAGACTCACCAGCACTCGCCTTGTTGATAATAGCCATTCTAACAGGTGTGAGGTGGTATCTCATTGTGATTTTGATTTCCATTTCCCAAATAGCTAAGGAGGTTGAGTATTTTTTCATGTCTGTTAGCCATTTGTATTTTTTATGGGAGAATTGTGTTCAGGTCCTCTGCCCATTTTTTAATTGGGTCCTTTGGTTTTCTTTGTTGAGTTGTACTAGTTTTTTATATATTTTAGATATTAGTCCCTTATCAGATGAATTCTTTGCAAATATTTTCTCCCATCCAGTAGGCTGCCTCTTTGCTAGGTTGATGGTTTCTTTTGCTGTGCAGAAGCTTTTTAGTTTGATATAGTCCTATTCATTTATTTTTACTTTTAGTTCCCTTGTCTTTGGGGTCAAGTTCCTGAAGTCTTCTTTGAGCCCAAGTTCTATAAGTTTAGTATGAATGTTTTCTTCTATACAGTTTATTATTTCAGGTCCTATGTAGAGTTATTTAATCCATTTTGAATTAATTTTAGTACATGATAGTTCACAGTTTATATTCATTCTTTTGCATATGTTTTTCTAGTTTTCCCAGCACCATCTACTGAAGAGGCTTTGATTTCCCCATTGCATATTTTTTGCTAATTTATCAAGAATTATTTGTCCATTTATTTGTGGATTTATTTCTGGATTTTAAAATTCTTTTCCATTAGTCTGAGTGTCTGTTTTTCTGCCAATATCAAGCTGTTTTGATTACTGATACTTTGTAGTATAAATTGAAATCAGGGAGCATGATACCACCAACCTAATTCTTTTTATGTAGTGTTCCTTTGGTAATTCAAGGTCTTTTGTAGTTCCATACAAATCTGATAATTTTTTTATTTATTTCATGAACAAATGGCTCTGCGATTTTTATGAGAATTACATTAAATCTGCATACTACTTTAGGTAATATGGCCATTTTAACAATGTTAAGTCTTCCTATCCATGAACACAAAATATCTTTCTGGAGTTCCCTGGTGGTATAGTGGCTTAAGGCTTTGGCACTGGCACTGTCAACGCTGCAGCCTGGGTTCAATTCCCAGCCAGGGAACTACCCACATACAAAACTATATATATATATTCTTTCTATTTTCTTGTGTCCTCTTCAATTTCTGTATAAAGTGTCTTATGGTTGCCCATGTATATGAATCCGTCATGTTCTTTGTTAATTCCCAGTATTTTATTCTGTTTCTTGTGATCACAGAAGAATACATTTATTCTCTCATTTCTTTTCTGGAAGTCACTATTTTGATAATGGGTATTGAAAACACAGAGAATGATAACTTTGCTCATGCATTACTCAACAAAAATGTATCTATTCACTCATTATACACTGTCATCAAAACAGTTAGGCAAACTCTCTTTCTTTATGTTTCACATCAAGCCTGTTGGAACACTTCACTTCTTATTTTCCTGAATTTGTGGTTCCTTGAAAAGAAGTCAACAAACACATTACTAATGGTGAAAATTCTATTCAATGAAATCTCAAAGGGCTAAGAATTTGCAAGTCACCTATTAGATAATGGGTACTGGTAACATTTGAGGCAATGAGCTTTACCTTTGAATTACAAATTAGAAAGAGTTTCAGTCCTTTTTTACACACTCACTCAAAACAAATTGTTAAAATGCCTAATAGAGTTTGTTAGTTTAAGCCTGGTCAGACAATGTGGATTTTCCTCAATTTGCAGCAGTTTGGTTAATAAGAATTGACAAGTAACTTTATAGAACCTTTAAAAAATAGCCATGACTGACAATACATTCTTTACCAATGGTGGGAAAATCCCACATGATAAACACTCAGATGAATATAGTGTGCTGGTAGACTAAAAGCTTTTTTGAAAATGTCGCAACATGTCTATGGCCATACTACTCTGAACATGCCAGATCTCATCTGATCTCGAAAATGTCATAACAACATTCAAGTGAAACACTTTCCTACTCACTTTCCAACACACTAAATATGTGTTGTGTGTTCCACACTCCCTGTGAAATTCAGTTCTCCTATAGCTAATTGTGAAAGTATTATTCTAGTTCAGTCAACATTGTTGCTTTCTTTGCAGAGTGCGTAAGGTTAAGCAAGGGAGAAGGGTGAAAGAATAGGGAGAGGGTAGAAAAGGAGGAAATGGGAGCCAAATATATGATGATGGAAATAGAAATGACACTGGGTGGCAGCACATAGACGATACATGTACAATTGTACACCTGAAACCTATTTAATTATTGTTAACCAATGTCACCCCAATAAGTCTAACCATAAAAAATAATAAAAAGTTTCCCACACCAAGTTTATATGATAGGTCTGCTAAAAGAACTTACTACCTCCATTAGTGTTATTGTTTGAGTCCTATTTCATAAAAACATACTTCGCATTTAAGCAGCACTAGAACCTTCTTGAAACCTCAGTTTCAAAGTAGTTTCTCACATCACAATATTCATTTCCATATATGCATGTTTTCCATTCTCTAAAAGCACACTGGGAATGAGTTTAAATCCCACCCATATTCTACCCAGTTAGCCTTGTCCGAAGTTGTGAATATAACCAGCCTCCAAGGTCTCTGAGCCCTTTTCACCTAATTTCTGCTCAGGGTGTGCTCCCAACATGAAACATTATGCCCTGTCTCTCTCTCTCTCTCTCTCTCTCACACACACACACACACACACACACACACACACACACACGAGTTAAGCATTCAGCTAGGAAACAGTCCTATGGCCTGAGTTAAGAAGAATAATTTTCTAAACAGGTACATGAAAATTGAATTCCTTATGGAGTATTTATGTAAGCTTCCACACATATTTAGAAAAAAATGCAGAAAAATGTTTCATTTCAATATTGTTATGACTTTTCCAAAAAGCATCTAGCCTACAAGCACACTATATTCAGCTGAGTATTTGTTCAGTGTGGGATTTTTTAATTGGTAAAGAATGGATTGTTAAAACAGCTGTTTTAGATTTGTTATTGTTGTTAAGTTTATTACAGTGACATTAGTTAGTAAAAATTACATAGGTTCCAGGTGTACAATTCTACAGTACATAATATGTGTGTTGCATTATGTGTTCACCACCCAGAGTCAGTTCTCTTTCTATCTCCATATATATTACTCATCCTCCTTCCTTACCCTCAGGTAACCACTAAACTATTGACTGTGTCCTTGAGTTTTTATTTCTTTATTGCTTTCAGTTTTATATTCTGCATGTGAGAGAAGTCATATGGTTCTTAGTTTTTTATGTCTGGCTTATTTTGCTTACCATGATGATCTCAAGGTCCATCCATATTGTTGCAAATGGCAGTATTCCTCTGTTCTTATAGCTGAGTAATATTCCATTATGTATATATGTACCAAGGCTTCATTATCCAGTCACCTATCAAAGGGCACTTTGGTTGTTTCCATGACTTGGCCACCATGAACAGTGTTATGATGAACATTGGCAAACATATGTCTTTGTTCACTAAGGTATTCAAATTTGGGGGATAGATACCCAAAGGGGGATTACTAGGTCAATGGTAACTCTATTCTCAATTATCTGAGAAACATCCATCCTGCCTCAATAGCAGCTGCACCAATTTGCATTCCCATGAGCAGTGTACCAGAGTTCCTTTTTCTCCACAGCCTCTCTAGCATGTGTTATTCCTTCTCTTGTTGATAATAGCCATTCTAAGAGGTGTGAGGTGTTATATCATTGTGGTTTTGATTTGCATTTCCCTAATAGCTAGTGAAGTTGATTGAACATTTTTCAATCTATCTGTTGGCCATTTGTATGTCTTTATGAGAGAAGTGTCTGCTAAGCTCCTCTGCCCATTTTTAATTGGGTTGTTTTTGTTGTTGATCATACAAGTTCTTTATATATTTTAGATATTAACCCCTTATCAAAGGCATTGTTTCCAAATATTTTCTCCCACTTGGTTTTCTTTCTACTTTTTGATAGTTTCCTTTGCTGTGCAGAAGCTTTTTAGTTTTATTTAGTCCTGTTTATTTATTTTACTTTCTACTTCCCTTGCCTTTGAGGTCAGATTCATAAAGTCTTCCGTCAACCCAGGGTCTATAAGTTTAGTACTGATGTCTTCTTATATATAGTTTATTGTTTCAGTTCTTATGTGAAGATCTCTAATCCATTTTGAGTTAATTTTGGTAGAGAGTGATAGTTCACAGTTTTATCCTTTTCCATGTGGTTTTCCAAATTTCCCAGCACAATTTACTGAAAAATTTTCTTCTCCCATTACATATTTTTCACTCCTTGGTAAAAAACTTTCTGTCTCTATATTTGTGGATTTAGTTTGGGGTTTTTTATTTGTTCCATGGCCTGTGTATTTCATTTTTCTGCCAATACCAAGTTGTTTTGTTTATTGATGTAGTATACATTGAAATCAGGGAGCATGATACCTCCAGCCTTATTCTTTTCATGTAGGGTTGCATTGGCTATTTGGGGTCTTTTGTGGTTTTATACAAATCTGATCATTTTAAAATCTATTTATTTAAAGAATGTAAGATTTTGATGGCAACTGCGTTAAATCTGCATGTTACTTTGGGTAATATGGTCATTTTAACAATGTTGAGTTCCAATCCATGAACACAAAATATATTTTCACTTCTTTGTGTCCTCTTGAATTTCTTTTAATAGTGTCTTATAATTTTCAGTGTATAAGTCTTTCACATTCTTTGTTAATTCCTACGTATTTTTCTTTATTGTGATTGTAAAAGGTATTGATATTTTCATTTTTTGAAATTTTGTTCTTGGTATATAACAATGCAGTTAACTTTTGTGCATTGATTTCATATTCTGCAAACTGACTGTATTCGTTTATTGTTTCTAATCATTTTCTGGTAAAGTCTTCAAAATTTTCTATATAAAGGATCATGTCATCAGCAAATAGTGACACTTTGACTTCTCTCCCAAGTTCAATACTTTTTATACCTTTCTCTTGCCTGAATGCTCTGGCTAGAACTTCCAATACTATATTGAATAACAGTGGCTACAGAGGGCATTCCTGTCTTGTTCCTGATTTTAGAAGAACAGACTTCAGCTTTTTCCCATTCAGTGTATTAGCTGAGGGCTTGTCATATACAGACTTTATTATGTTGAGGTACTTTCCTTCTATACCCATTTTTTTTTATTGGGGTGACATCTGTTAGCAAGGATTACATAGGTT
The DNA here is from genome assembly GCA_004026885.1 of Lyroderma lyra. NCBI lineage: Eukaryota > Metazoa > Chordata > Mammalia > Chiroptera > Megadermatidae > Lyroderma > Lyroderma lyra. Next base: position 120 of record PVJL010019098.1, on the reverse strand, counting down.
TCAGGCATACAATTCTACAGTGCATTGTCAGCTTGATGTATAATAAGTTCACCACCTAATGTGACTTCTCTTTCCATCACCTTATATTTAGCCTCCCCCCTCCTCTCCCCCCCCCCCCCC
>PVJL010019097.1:0-14662 GCA_004026885.1 Lyroderma lyra | reverse complement strand
GTGTGCGTGTGTGTGTGTGTGTGAGAGGGGTGTGTGTGGTTCCATAACACTGTACGTGTGTGGTGTGTGCGTGTGTGTGTGTGTGTGTGAGGGGTGTGTGTGGTTCCATAACATTGTACGTGTGTGGTGTGTGCGTGTGTGTGTAGTTGTGTGCGTGTGTGTGTGTGTGTATATAGTTATGTCAGCATCTGATGCACATGCCCTTGGTTTTGTTGTAATTTGTTTTAAACTTAACTCTGCCGAACGAAAGGTCCGTGTGAGTTTCCAGCCCGGTGACATGTAGCCTGCACACTGATCCTTGATTCGCGCTATGTCCCAGGTGTGGTGCCCGATGTCGCCGGAGTTTTACAGGGAGTACGTGGCAATCAAAACCAAGAAGCGGATTTTGCTGTACACCATGAATCCCAACAAGTTCAGGGCTTGCCAGTTTCTGATCAGGTTTCACGAGCGGAGGAACGACAAGATCATCGTGTTTGCTGATAACGTGTTCGCACTTAAGGAGTATGCCATCCGGCTAAACAAGTGAGGACGGGGCCCTGAGTTGTCCCGAGGCCAGCCCCCCCCCCCCTGCATGGGGGTGCACAGCCGCCTCTCTTTGATGCTCTCGGGACTGTCCTGGGACCGAGCGGCCTGGTGCTGTGGCCCCATCCCAGTGCCGACAAGGAGCGAGTGGTCAGAGTCGGAGCTTAGAGCTCCGAGTGGGAGGTTGTAGCTCCAAGTCGCAGGTTAGAGGTTCGAGTCGGAGGTTAGAGGTCTGAGTCTCAGGTGGAGAGACAGCCTGGTCACCCGGGGCCAGAGTCATGCTGCCTTGGGGGTGGGCACGCGTTGGCATCGGGAGCAGCTGCGTGGGCTCTCAGGTGGAGATGAGGGCGGACAGCGCTCCGGGGACCAGGAAGGCGAGGCAGATGGCGGCATCGCGGGTGGGGCCGGCGCTGAGAGGGGGCTTCTCAGCAAACACCCTTGCCCCCGCTGCCGCCCAGGAGCGTGTATGCACATGACCACCGGGTGATGAGCGGGCGTAGGCGGTGAGGAGGGTGCTGATGGCGGGTGGGGACAGCTGCACGTGGGTGCTGTCCCCTCGGGCTCCCGCTCCTCAGTTCCTACATGAAACTGTCTGTAGTTCTGAGGCCTCGGCAGGGAAGGGTGGAGTTTTCAGCATGGCACAGAGTTGACGTGGGTGGGGCCTGTACACCTGGCACCTGTCCTCGTTTTCATCATAATCACAGTCACTGCCCACCCCTGGGGAGCTACAGACACCGGGTCCCTCCACAACAGCAGAGGAGAGGCATCGCCAGGGCCCGGGGGCGGCAGGTAGGGGCGTGCCCTTGCGCAGAGCAGGGAGTTACAGAGAAGCGCTTGCAGCCGAGTGTGACGGGTCCGTGGGGGTCGTCTCCAAGGGCTTGGCTCCTCCTCCTTCTGGAAGCAGCATTTGCTCTGCTACTGCCCCTGGGCCATGTGGAACTGGGGATCCCCCTGTGGGCACAGAGCTTGGAGCAGGCGAGAGCACAGTCCGAAGGGAGAGCAGGGACGGAGGGGACCCTGGAGGGAATGGTGACCTGGCAGCTCTGGGGGCGGGGTGGGATGTGGGAGGTGCCTGCACTTCCCTCGGTGGGTCTCCTGGGCCTCCTGCACAACGGGGCTTCCTGGGGGAGGGCACTGGGCAGGAGCCTTTTTCCCCGGACAAGCCTTCTGGGTAACGAGGACTGTGGTCTTCCTGACACGCCCTGTCCTTCTCCAGACCCTACATCTACGGCCCCACCTCCCAGGGAGAAAGAATGCAGATTCTGCAGAACTTCAAGCACAACCCCAAAATCAACACCATCTTCATATCCAAGGTCTGTGTGATGTGCGTGGTGCTGTCACCAGCAGCTCGCGGCCTGGGGACACTGGGCAACTTCTGCTCAGTGATGCATTTGTTGGAGGAATGTCCTGTGGGAATTTCCATTTCCATGTGCCCAGGTTCTGGGGGTGGAAGCAGCAGTTTAGGGGTTTATCACTCATGATCTGTGAAGTCCTTTCGCTTGACTGAAGTTGTGTCCACCCTCCTGGGGTATGGGAATTGCAGGTTGTATTTCCTTTATAAAAGGGGGGTGTTTATTACCTGCATGGCAAAGTTGGCATTTGGATGAGGTTGTCTGTGGAGTGGAGTCCCATGGTCACGGGCAGCTGTGGTCCTGGCTCCAGCTGGGCCCTGGTGGGCAGTGTGTGTGTGCTTAGTGCAGATGCGCAGGCCCATCGTGGTGAGGCTTTCGTTTGCAGCTGGGCACTGTGGCCTAGCTTCTAGAATCATCACTCGGCCTGGGACAGACCCAAAACCCAAAAGAAACGAGCTTTATTGGTGAGGTGATCGTGGCCAGGGCTATAAGCACCACAGCTTGATGTCTGTGGGGGAACTGGGGTGGTGGGAGCCCCCAAGCTGAGGCAGCCACTCCGTGTCAGAACCCAGCCCCGTGCAGGCAGCGGCCCCCATAGGTCACATGTGACCCTGCCACTCGTCTCCGTGCACAGTGTTTCCACGGCAGCAGATGGCACTCACAAGGGTCCCTGTTGGGCTCCGCCACCTGGGGTTGTGCTGACTGCGGGGTCCTGACGCACCCTTGGCACAGCTCTCCAGGGGGACCCACTCCAGTTCTGGTGGCCTCCTACGTCCCAAGTACCCTGGTGCAGAGAGAAGTGTGTGGTGGGTGTCCCTTCGAATTTAAGCTGGAAACGTGAGACCCACAGGAGCTTCTGCTCTTCTGGTACAGCCTGAACTGTACGGATACACGGCCGCATCGTCTTGCAGGTGGGGGACACGTCATTCGACCTGCCAGAAGCAAACGTCCTCATTCAGATCTCCTCGCATGGCGGCTCCCGGCGGCAGGAGGCCCAGAGGCTTGGGCGGGTGCTACGTGCCAAGAAAGGTACAGCGGGTGCCCGCGCCCCGAGCCGCCTCCTGACCCGGTGCACGGCGGCACGCTGAGGGAGGGAGCCACGTCTCCTGGGCCCTTGTTGCTTCTGTGTTGCCGTGGCAGCTGTGTGGGGCAGCGAAGTGCAGCGCCCTCCTGTGGTGGTGTGAGAACCGGAACTGCAGGGCCGGCCGGAGGACCCCAGTGGGCTGTAGGGCAGGCGGCTGCCCCCGAGCTCGGAGTAGGAGGGCGGGAAGGCCAGCAGGAACAGCTTGGCAGCACTGGGCGTTGCGGGAGTGGACGCTCATGCCTGGCACGTGGCAGGCTCAGGCCCGCTGTGGATGTGCCCACCTGATGTTGTTGCTGGAACCAGGCCGCCCTGACACAGGACACAGTGGGCGGCTGGCCTGCCAAGACGTGTACAGGTGACACCGTTGGGGGCACGTGGGAATCATGTGTTGGAGAAGTAGTTTAAAATGGTCACAGGCTGAGTTGGAAACGGCGGCCGGGAGCTGCGCACCAGACAGGCTGTGTGGCCTTAGGCAGGCAGTGTGCCCCTCTGGGCCTGCTCTCCGGCCTGACATAGGAGTGACAGTGCCATGTGGCAGGAATGAGACGCCCGTAACAGAATGCGGTGGCTGCTGGATAAACGGGCTTGTGTACACTGACCAGCATGGAATCTGACTGCACGTGTGCAGTCAGTACTTTTCTCCACACAGAAAAGAAACAAATATAATTTGAAAACCCTTTGAATTTTAGTAGAATTTTATGTTTTTAAAACAGTTTGGCTCATTTTATAAGGGCCGTGTTATCTTGATACCAAAGCGAGAGAAGGACACTACAGGGAAGAAAATTATAGTCCAATATCCCTGAGGCAGATGGAGGCAGAAGTTCTCAGTAAAATGCAGGTGGGCCGAGTGCTTGCAAACCATGACGGTGCAAGGTGGGACCCACTGTTCCTCACGCAGCACCCCAAGTCCTAGCCGTGATGGTCAGACAGGAGAAGGAAATAAGATGTCAGAACTGGACAGGAAGAGGTAAGGCGCATCTCTGTTTATATGAGAAGTTCTGGAGACTCCACCAAAACACATTAGATCTAACCAATTCAGCCAAGTTGCAGGATGCAGAGTTAACATACAGAAATCACTGGTGTTTCCTTAGACTAACAAGTGAGTGACCTGAAAGAGAAATAAAGTGATCTCCTTTGCAGGAGCCTCAGAAACAGTAAAATGCTTAGGAGGAAATTTAACTGAGCAGGTGAAGAGGTCTCAACCCTGAAAACAGTGGGAAGTCGATGGGAGAGATCACGCTGGTGAGTGAGCGGGAAGCTGTCCTATGTACGTGACTTGTAAGAATTACTATGGTTAAAAGTCCACAGTACCCACAGCCAGCTACTGAGTCTGCAGCCCATGTCAGAGGCCTAATGACGGTTCTCTTGGAAGTAGAAAAACCGTCTAAACTTCACATGCAGCCACAACGACCCCACACAGCCCGGGCACTCCTAAGGAAGGACACGGAGGGAGGCATCGCACCTCTTGATTCCAGGTCACGCTGCACGGCGTGCTGCTGCCATGGCAGCAGAAGTCGTCCGAGGCTGTGGATGTGTGAGCCCAGAAGGAAGCCCAGGCAACGCGGTCAGCTGCTGCGTGACGCGGCAGCCAAGAGTGCTCAGTGGAGAGAAGACGTCTTCAGCAGACGGTGCTGGGAAACCTGGACATTCATGTGTAAAAGACTGAAACGAGACTCCTGGAGGAGAACACGGGAAAGAGCTCCTTGCTCTTTGTGGGTGCTGGCGGGGACTTTGGATGTGACACCTACAGCAGCAAGCACAAAGACGAAAATAAACATGCCAGGACTGTGACAAGCTGGAACGCTCTGCACAGCCGAGAAACAAGTGACAAAATGAAAAGGCAGCCTGTGGAATGAGAGAAAATACGTGCAAACCACAGATCAATATGGGTCCACGTCCAGAATACACGAAGACCTCACACAACTCAGTAGCAAAAGGCCCAGGTGACCCACTTTGTGGCAAAGGACCTGAATGGACATTTTTCCATAGGCGATAAACAGATGGACGATCGATACAAGAAGAGATGCCCAGCATGACGAATTACCACGGAAACGAACGTCAGAACCACAGCGAGACGTCACCAGCTGCCCCTGTTAGCAGAGAGCTGAGATGAACAGGCACGGATGCCAACAAGACAGCCACGGGCCCATGCAGCCTCTGCAAACATCACGAAGACCCTCCAGAAAGACAGCTGCCGTGTCACCCAGCTGTTCCACTTCTGGGAATCTAGGTGACAGACGTGGAGTCACCGGGTCAGAGAGCTCTCTGCACCCCATGCTAATGCGACGTGGTTCATAGGAGCTGGGACGTGGAAACCCTGAGCGCCCTCGCCGGTGGCACGTGAAGGGGACGTGGAAACCCTGAGCGCCCTCACCGGTGGCACGTGAAGGGGACGTGGAATCCCTGAGCGCCCTCGCCGGTGGCACGTGAAGGGGACGTGGAAACCCTGAGCGCCCTCGCCGGTGGCACGTGAAGGGGACGTGGAATCCCTGAGCGCCCTTGCCGGTGGCACGTGAAGGGGACGTGGAAACCCTGAGCGCCCTCGCCGGTGGCACGTGAAGGGGACGTGGAAACCCTGAGCGCCCTCGCCGGTGGCACGTGAAGGGGACGTGGCGTGTCTGCAGTGTCTTTCCTTACTCGTCTGTAAGGAGCCAGACCTGCCATGATGACAGCACGAACAGACCTGAGGGCGTTAGTGACTGAGTCACATCTAACTGTGTGTGAGATCTGTGCTTGGACAGAGGTGGTCAGAACACTTCCAGCCACACGATGACATAGTTGCGCAGCAGTAATGCAAGCAGAGCCACTTGATGGTGGAGCGGGAGCCCCGCCCCAGAGGAGCCGCCTGGCCCAGGGTGCCTCAACCCCACGCATGGTAGCACAGGGCAAGGCGACCTTCGGGCTGAGCCCTAAGCAACTGCCTCAGAGAAGCGTTTGTGAGGACAACAGTCGGATGCTGTTACCACCGGACGGACAGCGGAAGTCACCGTTTACAATTGGCGTCGCTGTGTTGGCTTTTTTGCACCAACGGAAACGCCTCCTTCCGTCTGTGCACGTCACTGTCCCCTCCTCTCGCAGACGCCCCTGGCCTCTGTCTGCTCATCCGAACAGCATCTGGGCTCCTGCCGGAAGCAGTGCTCCCCAAATAGCTGTTACTGATGTCAAGTGAACGCGTGTGGCCTCTGAACTTTGGCCTTTTCTTTTAGGTTGCCAAGAGTAAATCCTGGAAGTCCTCATCACAAGAAAGAAAAACATCTTTTCTCTTTTTTTTTTTTTTTTTTTTTTTTTGCATCAGTATAAAATGATGAATATTAATTTAATGTGTTAATCGTTGTACAAATATGTGTATGTAAATCACACGTGTCAGTCAAACCATTATGCTGTGTGCCCTGCATTTACACAGCCTGTATGTCAGTTTTATTTCAATAAAACTGAGAGAAGAAGCTATTCGATGTAAGATATTTGGCTCCTTTCTTTGCATCCTGAGCTCGTGTAAGACTCTGAAACAGTTAGATTTAGAAGCAGCACATGTAACCTCCTGACATTTGCACGGTGAAGTGTAAATGCTTAGATTTTCCCGAGAGGCCAGGTCGTGTGGGCTACAGTTTCTCCTGTGCCCGTTACTGTGATCATTTTCTAGTTTTCTCACTCAGCATTCTTAAGCAGCACTGTTGAGCTTAATTCACTTCATCTTACGGCTGATGCATTTAGAGTGTGTAGTGGTTTTCAGAATGTTCCCAGTGTTGTGTCACCACCACACGGTCTGTATTTTAGCGTATTCTCACCTCCCGCAAAAGCAGCCCTTACTGTAGCACCTCACTGCCTCTTCCCGGCCAGCCCCAGGCAGCCTCCTCTCCTCTGGACATTCCGTACGCTGGAGTCATGTCGCTTGGGCCTTCTGTGACTGTCTTGTGTCACTTACAGGGCCATCTCTGTTGCATCACGTATTACAACTTCATCCTTGACTGCCAAATGACACCCCATTGCATGGACACGCCACGTTTTATTTGTCCATTCATCTCATAAATAATCTGATGAATGAACGTTTGGGTTATTTTGGTTCTTCGGCTGCTGTGAAATTCACGTGCGGACTGGGTGTGGACGTGTTGTCTGTCCTCTTGGGCACATGCCTGGGGTGCATTGTTGGGTCATGTCATAACTGTGTTGAACATTCAATGAACTGCCGCACTGTCCCTACCGTGGCCGCACAGTTTTGTGTTCCTGGCAGCAGTGCGTGAGCGTCCAGCTCCTCCGTGTCCATGACAGCATCTGTGATTGTTTTGAGAATCCTCGCCATCCTGATGTATGGTTCTGATTTGTGTTTCCCTGGGGACTGATGACGGTGGGCACCTCACGCTCACAGGCCCTCTGTGTGTCTCAGAGAAACGCCTGCTCAGGTCCTTGACCTGCTCCGTCGTTGGGCTGGCTCCTCAGGTTCTGGGTGGTGTCGTTCAAAGCAGTTGTTAGTTTTGATGAGGTCCCCATACCAAGTCAGGGCAGCACCCCCAAACTGCTGAGGCCCGAGTTCCTCAGTGCTGAGGCATTGTCACTGCTGACGCTCTTTTTCACCCCTCCAGGGATGGTCGCAGAGGAGTACAACGCCTTCTTCTACTCGCTGGTGTCGCAGGACACGCAGGAAATGGCGTATTCGACCAAACGGCAGAGGTTCCTGGTGGACCAGGGCTACAGCTTCAAGGTGTGTGTCGGTGTCGCTGCGGTCTCTGGTCGGAGCAGACCCCAGTGGGGCAGGCGCAGCGGGCACAGGGCGTTGGGGGACTGGGGCCCCGCTGCAGAGCCTGTGTCTTTGGTGAGCAGCAGGGGCTGTGGGGGAGCACTCCGGGGCCCCTGCCTCCAGCCCCCGACTGCAGGTGGTCAGGGCGGGGCCTCGGACGCAGGAACGCGGCTTGTTAGCCTTTTCAGCCTCTGCAGAGCGCTCAGGTGGGGGCGGAAAGGCGCCAGCCTGACGGGACTTGAGGTGAGGGAACGGGACCTCGCGCGCTAGTCGGAGCCCCTGGGGTGACTCTGGGTGCCCCCTCCCGGGGGCCAGGACAGCCCTTCCCACGGTGGGCCCAGGGCTTGCAGGTGTCAGAGCCACGCGGTCTGGTCTGTCACTATAAACCATTCCCTGGAGTGATTTGGGAGCTGGGTGGGGCCTTGGGGCGGGGCCTCTGGCAGGGACGTGGGTGCCTCCAGGGTGGGACCTAGCAGGTGGCTTTGCTCTCCTGCTGACACAGGACTTCAGGTCAGGATTTAGTGCCCTGAGGGTGTGAGGTGGGCGTAGCATGTGGGCAGCAGGGCACTGAAGGGACTTGGCTAGAACTTGTGTCCTAAGGTCCCAGGCCGGGCTTGGGCTGCCTCGTCACGTCCTTTCTGCTGTGTCTTCACAAGTTGGCAGGTGTCCATGTTACAGCCTGAGACCAGCGGACAGGGTGGTCTGACACGTCCCCTTTTAGCCAGAGGCAGGGACACGTCTGCAGGCTCATGCTGGGCTAGAGGACCGGACTCTTCAGACAGTTTTTGAAGCATCTGCATTGTGACCTCTCATATGCGAGCACGTGTGGGGCCGGCAGGTGCGGTGGGCTCCCTGAGGGGCGAGTGCGACCTGGAGACACAGGGTACACGGTCATCTGCACTGTGCCCTCGCCCTCAGTGCTGCAGGGGGGCAGCCAGCTGGAACCCCAGAACCGTGGCCCTGGGTGGGGCGACAGGCCCAGCAGAGGTGTCCTGTGTTAGACCCTGGCCCTGTGGCCATCACAGGGCTCAGCAGATCCATGCCTCCGGGAATTCTCTAATTCAGACTGAGAGAAGAGTCAGAGGAGATGAGGTCCCAGCCGCAGACCCCGTCCCGGCTCTGCAGGGAAGGCAGGCCTGATGGTGGTGGGCTGTCCCCGAGGAGAAGGGACCCGCCTGGCTCCAGGCCGTGGTCGTCCTCTCTCAGGAGAACTCGGGTGGGGGTGGGCCATGCTCAGCATGCTGTCCCCTGTGATGCCCCTGCTGCTGGGAGCCCCTGTCCGAGTCAGGGGGCTGTGCCTTTAGTTGTGGTCCCTGCTCTGCCTGGTGCAAGATGGGGAACGACCAGAGAGTGCTGGGGCTTCCAAGTCGCTGAGGTCCCTTCGGTCTCCTGAATGACCGTGTGGCTGCTTGTCGGGAGCAGGTTCTTCTGGCATTTTCTGACTCTCTCCTGCGCAGTAGCGGATTACGGTCCTCGTTGCAGGGGCTGTTGGCACTGCTCTCAGGACGGCCCCAGCGCTGTCCCGTGAGCCACCTCCCCTGGGGGTGGGGGTGGGGGGTGGGGCACAAGGACATGCCGCCTGCTGGCCTCACTCTGCAGGTGATCACCAAGCTGGCCGGCATGGAGGAGGAGGACCTCGCATTCGCCTCCAAAGAGGAGCAGCACCAGCTGCTGCAGAAGGTGCTGGCGGCCACTGACTTGGACGCAGAGGAGGAGGTGGTGGCCGGAGAATTCGGCTCCAAATCCAGCCAGGTGCGGGAGCGGGCGGGGCTCCGGGTGCGGGCTGCCCCAGGCAGACACGCGCAGTGCTGAGTGCATGTGTGCAGGGACACTCAGGAGGCAGGAGAGACCGGGAGCACGGCCTGCTGGCTTGTGCTCCCGCCCGCGCTGCGCCCACAGCAGTCGGATGTGGGGCCCGGCCCCGGGGGCGGCTACAGGGAGGGGGCGGTGGCCGGCTGGGGCCTCCTGTCCTGGGCGGGGCAGTCGTGAGGGTTAGGTGCGTTAGGACACTTGATACGTGTGCGTGCCGCCAGCCGTGCCCGGGACACAGTCGGTGGTTAGTGTCACTGTGCAGGTAATCAGACTCGGTGCACTTAGAGCTGTGTAAACCCGGCCGCGTTCTGAGCGGAGCGCCCCTCCCCCTGGGCACTGACACTGCCCGTCCCCGCAGGTGTCTCGGCGCTTCGGCACCATGAGCTCCCTGTCTGGGGCGGACGACACCGTGTACATGGAGTACCACTCGGCCCGGAGCAAGGCGTCCACCAAGCACGTGCACCCGCTGTTCAAGCGCTTCCGGAAGTGATGCCCATGGCGTCGCGTGGGCGGGGGCCGCCACCGGGCACCCTGGGGAGAGGGGTCCCCTGCCCACGTCCTCCCCACCCAGTGTGGGCTGTACTGCGTGGAGGGACGTGCGTCAGGGGCCCGGTGCCGTCTGCCGGGCTCTCCCGGGCCAAAGGCGGGGCGGCAGGAGCCGTGTCTTCGGACTCAGGGTGCAGTCACTCCTGTATGTGGAACCTCGTGGTGTTTGTACGTCTCAGCGTTCTCCTGAATAAATGGGGAGACCTGCGTGCCAGGCGTTTCTATTTCCTTAAACTTATTCTCGCTTTGTTGGGGTGACCTTGGTCAGTAGAATGCCTGATTGCCCGCCGGACCGTGCCCACGTCTGCTTCCGTTAGCTCACACGCTGCGTGGCCCGCTCACACCCTGTGGGTCGCGGTGTGACAGCTGCAGGGCCGTGACGGTGCCTGTCGTGGGCAGAAACACGGAGCTGACGGCTCGCTCCAGCCCGGCCAGCCCTGTGACGGCGGCGCTGTCCGGAAGCCCGCTCAGGTCGCCCCTGAGGCTGCCCCGTGGTCCAGTCCCGCGGCAGGGACCCCCGGCACTGCCCCCGGGGCTGCCAGAGCACCCAGCCCCCGGTCCTGCACGGCCAAAGTGCAGGAATGGCCCGACCCCACGCTGAGCCGCAGCCTTGGCCCTTGGCGTGGACACCCGGCTTCCCCCCAACCCGCCCTCTCGAATGGCCGGGCTTCTCAGGAGGCACGTCTGCCAGGACAACCAGGCCTGTCGTTCCGGGGCCTTCTGCGCCATTTCCCCATCTTCCTTGTCGCTCTGCCCCCACGGCACCGTACAACCCCTGCTGCTCAGGTCAACGCGGGGCCGCAGGGACACGACGTGGCCCACTCAGAGCCCCACCCTAGTTGCAAGCGGCACCGTCACAGGCTGCCCCCCAGGCCCTGCTCTCTGTGTGCTGCCCAGCGAGGAGGGGGGAGGCGGGTGGGAAGCACCCCTGCCCCTGTCCCACCGCTGGAGGGGGTGCTGGCCCTGCCGGCGCCCCCACCTCTGCCGGCCCCTCCAGCTCGGTCAGAGCCCAGGAAGAGGTCAGCATGCAAAACGCCGCTGTTCCTCTACTTTAGAAACGGAAAACACAAGGATGAAATTAAAAAGTATTCCCCTTCCAGCAAGCAGCGTTAAGAAGGATAAAATACTCTGGAGTCAACTTAAAAAAACATCTAAGCTGCACACGGAAAATTAAAAAATACCATTGGAAGAAATTAAAACTTAACAAGAGGAAGGACATTCCACGTTCGTGGATCAGAATCCTCGTCACAATCCGCGATGGCTTCTTTGTAGAAATTAACAAACCGGGACCCAGAGCAGCCAGGACGTTCCTTCAGAGAAGCACATCAGAGCGGCGGCGATCCAGACTGCGTGGGCCCGGCCTCAGGACAGACGCAGAGCTGGTTGGGACAGGTGACACTGAAAGCTCACACGGCCCAGCAGCTGTTGACAGACTCCATCCCAGTTGGACAGGCCAGACCCGTCCTCATAAGCGGTGCAGGGACGGCGGGCTGTCCCTGCCCCGTGCTCCGTGAGAGAATTAACCTGGATTCGAGACCTCCTGTAACAGCCAAAGGTAGAAAAACACCAAGAAAACATGGGGGTGACCTTTGTACCTGTAACGTTTTCCCAGGGGTGACACGGAAGCACAGGCGGCCATGAGAAGTACATCAGCGGGGCGTCGTCAGGAGGGGAGAAGCCAGTCCCGGGGCTGGTGGGGGACTCAGAACCAGAACGACACACAGAACCCAGAGGAGTGGGCCGAGAACCTGCGTGGACATTCACCTGAAGGCCAAAAGCTCCTCGGCCCGGCCGGCCCTGTGACGCAGGGGGATGCCAGTCAAAACCACAATTTATCGCAAACAGACAGACGGTACTGGGCACGGGCGGGAGGGGGAAGCCCCGGGAGCTGTCTGAGTTCCGGGGCCCCTCTCCGCGCCGGTCACAGTGTAACCGCGGGTCAGAGGCAGCTGAGGGGGCGGCGCTTCGCCGGAGGGGGTCCCTGCGCTAGAGGCGCACAGACATGCGCACGCCAGGCACCGCACTGCATTCCCCGGAGCTGCAGCCGTGGGCGGACGACACCCCTGGAGCCGGAGGCCGCGGCACCAGCCACCAGCGCCTCGCTGGTGACACAGCAACGGGGACCCACCGGGACTTGCTCGTGGGCGTCCCTAGCAGCGTTACTCATAGCAGGAATCTCCGGAAAACGGAGCAGGACTCCCGGCTCGTGAACCCGCTCTGACGACGCGCCGTCACAGGGAGCGCGCAGTGCAGTCCCCTTTACACGACATGCCGGACCGCTCGGATCTGCACCGGAAATAGGCCGGGGCCGCGGCACGGGGCCGCTGGGGCGCAGGGGTGACGGGGTGCGGGGTTTCTCTCCGGAGTGGTGGCAGCATTCTGACATCGCGGTGACGGTCGCACAGCTGTGAGTACACTGAAAGCCGCCAGCTGTGCGCTGTGAAACGGGAATGCCGTCCTGGGGAGGCTGTGACAAACGTGCAGGTGCCTCCGGAGAAAATGCGAGACTGGGGGGACAGGGCCCCATGGGGGGCCCTGCCCATCCGCTCCCCAGACCTTCGGCAGGCAAGAGGTGCCTGAGAAGCCCTATGGCTGCTGTGACCACACTGCAGGGGACCCGGGTCCACAGCCCCGGGCACCTGCTCCGTGACACCCACGCATGTGCTGACCCCAGGGCTTCCGCAGGCAGGGCCGTGGGCTCGCCTCCAGCTCGGGGCTCGGAGGGGCTTCCCGGAGCCTCCCCTGAAGTCCCAGCTGCTGTGGGGGGCGGCCAAGGGCGGCTCCGCTCCCCTGGGGCCACCTGACACGCGCACTTGGCTGAGAATCGGGGTGCGCGGCGTGGCTGCCTCCATGCAGCCCTCCAGGCACAGTGGCCCCCGCTCACAGCACCCTGTCCTCGCCCTCGAGGCTCAGCCTTCAGGTCCCCTCCACCAGGCAGCCCACCTGGGTGTCACCAGGCCTCTGATCGAATTTCTGGACCAGCCGAACCTGACTCTGGCTGGTGGGTCGCTGGGTGCTGTCCGGGTGCAAGAGGACACTGGCCCCAGGGTTGTACGTCCGTCCTCTTTTCAGATGAACTGGTATCTGACACGAATATTAATCAGTTACAATTTCTTGGTTGCAAGTGACAGAGAACCATCCCACCCTTGGGCTGGTGGCACTGGGGTCTCGGGGGCCCCCAGCATCCTCCCCCCTGCGGCTCCTGCTCTCTGCAGGATGCCACTGTCCTTTTCCGTGCACACCGGCTTTCTCTACATAGGGCTGAGCAAGGTCCCAGAAACTTCCAGAACTGCCTCCTCACATATCTGTCCCCCGAGAGCAGTGGCCGTGCTCCTGGCTGCTGGGTCAGGGAACCCCTGAGAACGGCGCTGATGGTGCCCACCCGGCCGGGCATTCAGCTCCACACGGACCGCTGAGGTCACCCCACATGGCCTGGGGGGCGGGGGTGCCCTCCCAGGAGGGAGGCGACTTCTCAGACGAGCAGGGTCGCGCTGGGCAGACGGACACACGGCCTTCGTCACGGGATGCGTCCCAGAGCCTCTGCTGTGGAAGCTGCTGGCTCATCGACTCCTGGAACAGACACAGCCACTGTGGTGACGTGTGCCTGGCATGTGTCCCCTTTTCTCTAACCGACGACTCCAATGTCCCCTGGGGAACTGCCCTCCTGCCCGCTGCCCAGCTGGGAGCAGCCTGGACTGGTCACTTAGCATCATCCAGCCCCTGTGGCCACCCCCCGCCCCCAGCTGTAGTTCCCTCGCTCGGGTGCCTGACCAACACCAGACGTCCTGAATCTGCAGGTTTGGGGCTGGCCCTGGACGCCCATTTCTGGTCAGCGCCCCCGTGCCGGTGGGTGGTGAGGTGGGGGCGTCTTGCCCACACGGTGCATGGGCACGGTGGGTACGCTGCAGCCGGGGTCCCCGGTGTGCCCACCGCACGGAGCCGCCAGGACTGTGTGTGTACACAGAGGCGTCCTGTGGTCGTCGGTGGGTGACCCAAGGCCGCCCTGGTGGGGACGCAGCCCGTGCCGATGGGACGCGGACCCCGGATTCCAGGAGCTGGCGAGGCCTCAGGCTCTGGGGCCCTCGGGAAGGCAGCCCACCCGCCAGTCCGGCCGCCTTGGGGTGACTCAGAGCCTGCTACAGTCAGTCTGCAGCCCCCTGTGAGGCCCCCGCCCCCGCCAACGGCTGGGGGACCGGGCAGGGCCCCCCGGAGAGCCGTCTGCACGTGGACTCCCGCTTTGCCGCTCGCCCCGCGTTTTCTTTCCATGCCGTCTCCCTCCCGTCCACCCAGAGGCTATTTTTATGACCAGGGGTTTCATTTCTCAACAGGAAGATGACGGGCGGAGGGTATTTTAGTACCATGTCCTCAGCTCGTTTGTTTTTCACCATTTTTATTAAACTACAGCTCACATGACAGTGCTGTCCGTGTCCCGTGTACACCACACCTGAAACGTTTACGTCCCTAGAGCAGCGATCGCCACCGGATGGCGCGTGACCCTTTCGTCTCACACCTGGAAGTGGGACCTGTCACTGCCTTCACCCTCCCCTCCCCCGCCCTTCCTCACTCCCAGCTGCCGCCCCGTGGTGCTTCTGGGGCTCCAGGTGTGCAGCACAG
>PVJL010019096.1:0-14561 GCA_004026885.1 Lyroderma lyra | reverse complement strand
GGACCCTGTGCGGGACCCTGTGCGCCGCACCCATGGTCACCCCCATCCCCGTACACAGCGACCTGCCAAGTGCCGCCTTGCAGATGAGGGTGGGAGAGGGTTCACAGGTGAAGGATGGGGACATTGGGAACAGACTTGTGGGCCTCGGAGCACACAAACGGGAGGGACACTGAGAAGTGAGCTGGAAATGTCACTTATGTATGAAGCATGTGTCGCCGATTCTAAGATGAGTAAGTTTTCTCGGCAAAACTACGTAAATCAAACCATTTTTTATCAGTTCATAAGCAGCAGCAAAGCCTCCTGGTGGGGCAGCGGCGAAGGCTTCGCACGCTCAACGCCGCGGCCTCGGTTCGATTCCCAGCCAGGGAACCCCGCCCCCCGAAAATAACACAACAAAAACGTCTCAGTCTCTGTCTGGCAGGCAGGCCTGTGGGCTGCAGCCAGGGCTTCCGCCCTGTGCCTCCAAGCAAGAGTTGTGCGGCGTGGGCGTGGTGGCTGGGGTCCCCAGACCCCCCGCAGGCTGGGCCTTCAAGCGCCTGAGCCAGGCTCCCCTCCCCCTCCTCCACGTGAGTGCCAGGTTCCTGGAGGGCCCAGGACGTGCCCGGGATGCATCGAGGCTGAGTCACCGAGAACGGCAATGCCCCTCGAAGCCCAGGCAAGGCCACCGCCCACCAGAGCAAGGAGGGTGGATGGCCGCTGTGCCGGAGGAGCAGGAGCCTCCTAGCATCTTGGGAACCCCATTTTTGAGTCCCGCCCCCGGCCCCACCCCTCCCTAGGAGGGAAAAGGCAGCTGCCAGTCGCTCAGCTCACAGGCACTGGGACCTGGCCTTAGAGGACGAGACATCAGACGGTTGCCATTGCCACGCCAGGTGGGTCCTGGGCCCAGGGACTTCTCTGAACTGGGGGGGGGGTCCCTTCAGCTGTATGTCCAGCTTCCCTCATCCCTTCCCAGCTCCGCCACAGGGCACAGCCAGTCAGGGAGGGACACCTGGGGCACGGCTGGGACACAGCGGCCCCCCGGCCCCTCACCCTCGCTCACCCCACACACACACGCACGCACTGACACACGGGCCTGGCACACTCTGGCGTCGGCGCATCCCTGCGCGGCAGCCATTCCCTTCCACTTAACCAGTACTGTGTCCTCTGCCCACCCCCGCCAGGCCGGGCCATGGACCCCCACGAGATGGTCGTCAAGAACCCGTATACCCACATCAGCATTCCCCGGGCTCACCTGCGGCCTGACCTGGAGCAGCAGCTGGAGGTAGCTCCCTCCTGCTCCGAGTCACAGCCTCTGCCTGTGGGCTCCTGCACCCTGGAGCCCACCCGCCTCCTGCAGCCCATCGAGGAGGCTCTGGGGCCCAAGGGCGCCAAGGGCGCCAAGGGGGCCAAGGGGGCCGTGCTGGTCAAGGGCCAGCAGACCTGGCAGCAGCCGGGCAACCCCTACAGCTGTGGGCAGCGCCCGGCAGGACTGACCTACACTGGCCTGCCGCCCATCGGGCGCGGGGACGACATTGCACACCACTGCTGCTGCTGCCCCTGCTGCTCCTGCTGCCACTGTCCTCGCTTCTGCCGCTGCCACAGCTGCTGCTGCGTCGTCTCCTAGCCCGGCCGCACGACAGCCCCAGGACTGCTCAGCCAGCGACGGCAGCGCCTGGACGTTAGGGGCAGCCCCTGGGCCATCGGCAGGGTGTCAGCTGCATAGACAGGGGCACCCGCCTACCAAGAAGGCCAGCAGGTCATCTGAGGCTCCTCGGAAAGGAGCCGTGGGTGCTGGCCGTGATGGCCCCCGGGGACACCCCTGACCCCCTCCCTCCAGGCCCAGGGCCCAGGCAATAAAGCAGAGTGAGCTTTGTGGGTGACTCTCCTCCTTTGCTGCTGCCGCCCCGTTAGCAGGGGTCCGGGGCTGGACCATGGCACAGGCCCCCAGCGTCTGTGGGACATGTGGGGGCAGGGAAGCCTGCCTGCTGGTACTCTGACCTGCCCGGAGCCCGGACAGGAGGGGCGGGAATGTGTCCCCTGCCCTGGTCAGGCCTGACTTTGAGCTGGGAGACAGGTCCCTCTGTGGGTCAGATAGCAGGATGCTGTGCATGGTGTAGCCGGGGGAGCCCCAGGAGAGGCCTCCAGGGGCAGGATCAGGCCGGCAGGACGGTGGTGGGCGGGACGGGGGCTGGCAGACTTCTGGGAGGGGGAGCCCGGGCGGCCAGCACCGAGCCCTACTCACCGTGAGTCACCGCCCTGCCTCAGTGGGGGCATTGTCCCGGCTTCCCGGGACACAGCCAATTCCTGAACGTGCGTGTGGCGCCAGGCCGTGCTGCGGGGCCCTGTCCTGTCCCCAGGGACCGGGCCTCCTGGAGGAGGTGGGCGGGGGCGTGCCGGCCCCGGGGAGGCCCTCGGAGGCACTGCCTGCGGTCTGCGGGGCAGCATAGCAGGCATGCTCGGGAGGACGTGCGGGGCGTTCAGCCGCTGAGCACGGCCTTGCGCCACCGCCAGGGTGAGGCCGGGATGCCGGGGCGTAGAGTCAGCGGCGAGGCCTGCGCCGGGCACCCTGATGTTTCCGGGGCCGGGCAGGGACAGCCGAAGGAGGACACCAAGCTGGCCCCGCAGGATGGACAGGTCCGGGGGCCGGCCCTCCCCTGACCCACGGTGACTGGGCACATGGCAGGACCGGTCTCTGGGCGTGGGTGGATATGTCATTGGCCTGACTGTGCAGGGACTCAGGCATGTGTGCCAGGCTCCTGGCCCCTGCCCTGCGGCCGGCCCCCACCAGAGGATGACCCCACCCAGGCCAGACACAGAAACCTGTCTGACCAGTCCCGGAGGCTTTGGACAGCCTGGTGGTAGCAGTAAGCAGGGGCCTCTCCGGCCTTTGGCTTCCTCCCAACCGGGACTGAGGGTCCTGGGGCTCCTGACCCTGTCCCGACCTTTCTGCTGTGCCAGTGTCCTTGTCCCTGGGCTGGCCCTGGGGCTGCAGCTGATGGGTGCTAGGAGGAGGTAGCTCTGATGGGGGTGTCCAGGGCTGCCCATGGTGCCCTGCACCACTGAGAGCCTTTGGGTGGTCCCTGTGTGTGAGTGGGCCTCCCTGGGGGCCTGGTGGGCTGGCCTCCGCCCCAGGCAGGGACGAAGGGGCTGGGGCAAAGCAGTGTGCACCCCACTCTGCGATGGCGCTTCAGAGCAGCAGGCTCGGGGCTGGTGGGGGTCCTGGCCTGCCTCCTGGAAACCCCCCGGGTGAAGACCAGAAAGCTTTTCTTCCTGAAGTGGGGGGTGGGGAGGGGTCTGCGTGGCCAGGCGGGAGGACTGGCCGTGAGGAGCAGCGAAGCCAGGCCCGGCGCGGAGGGCTGGGGCGGGGCGGAGGGGGCGCCTTATCTCCCGCCGCGTTGGGGGTGCCCGTGGATCTAGTTGCAAGCGCTTTGTGGCTGAAAGGGGAGAGCCGCCCGCCTGCAGCCACCACCTGCCTCCCTGCTGACTCGCGCTCGGCCAGTAATGCGAGCCCCGGGGAGGCAGCCGCAGGGCGCCCTGGGTCCCCCCAGCCCCGGCCACCCTCGGGCTGGGCACAGCCACCCAGCAGAGTGGATGCAGGTAAGACAGGCCTGGGGCTCAGGCTAGCTGGCACGGCTGGGCACCTGAGGCCGAGCAGGAGGGTCAGACAGCCCGGCAGGCTGCTGCCCAGCCCATGGCCACGGGAACCCAGCCGTGCACCTGCTGGCCCTGCCGGCCACCGCCCACCCTGCAGGCCGGTGGAGGCCCGGGCTCCCGCGCTCTGGGGCGGACGCCGGTGCCAAGGCCCGGACCGTGCAGGACGGGCAGAGTCAAGCACGCGGCTGGGCCGCAGCTCCCCTGTGTGCCTCCCGCAGGATGCTGCGGCCGGAGGGTCCCCGGGCGTCCGAGGAGGGCACCGCCACTGGGGCCCGGCGGGGCGACTGCATCATCTGCTACTCGGCCTACGACCTCGCCGGCCACCTGCCCCGCCGCCTGTACTGTGGCCACACCTTCTGCCAGGCGTGCGTGCGGAGGCTGGACACGCCAGCCCAGGAGCAGCGCTGGATCCCCTGTCCCCAGTGCCGCCAGAGCACGCCCACGCCCCGCGGAGGGGTGGCCATGCTGGACCTGGACCTGGCCGCCTTCCTGGCCATCAGGGCCGAGCGGGAGCCGCCTCGAGTGGAGCCCGGGCCCCCTGCGCCCCTCAAAGGCAGCAGCGCGGCCGTCACGCAGCAGCCAGCCGGGCTCTGCCCCGCCTTGGGCCCCCGGCCGCATTTCCCGAAGCCCCGGTGCTGCTGGGGCTGTGGCAGCCTCTGCTGGGCGCCCCCGGGCAGCCCCGAGGTCTGAGCTGGGGCCGGGCGGCCGCTGCCCCCAGCATGCCCCCCGCGGGACTTCTGGCTGAGGCTCTGCCCACCCGGGGCAGCCTGGGGGCGGGGGGTCCTGGGCGCCGCCCCGCACGGACACCCCTGGGCCGCAGCCTAAGGTCAGGGGCTGTGCCCACGGTACTGTGGGACCCTGCAGGGGGCTGATGGCCTCCTGCCACAGCCGGCCAGCATGCCCGGCGCCCCGAGCTCGCCTGACTGTGCAGAGTTGTGGGGGAGCTTGCCTGTGAGCCCCCAGGCCTGACTCAGCTTAGAGCACGGGGCCTACGAGGGCCTGGTGGCCGGTGGTCGTGCTGGAGGGCCAGGGACGGCCGAGGCTGTCTCCAGTGTTCTGGAGCAGGTCGTCCCAGGGGAGTGGCTGGCAGCAGTGGGAGGGCCACTGCCCCCGGCCTGCAAGGGGCTCACCGAGACCCCCACGGTGGGGCCTGCTGTTCCGGGAGGGGGCCCTGCAGGCCTAAATTCACTGCTGTGCCAAGTGTCCGAGGAGAGGGCCCTGGGCAGGGCCAGCTCCAGGCCGAGAGGGTGGGGACCTGCCTGAGGTGGCACAGCTCAGCAAGCCCACTATGCTGGACCCTTTGCTGCCCCTCGGCCTCCCAGTGGCCACCACAGAGACCTTCCGAAGGAGACACAGCCAGTGCTGGAGGCTGTGGGCACAGACACCCCCCAAATCAGCCTGCAATACGCCCACCCCCAGTCGGGAGGCAGCTGTCACTCAGGAGCCCCTGGCAGAGGACTGCTGGGCCCACGCTGGGTGGTGGGTGGCAGGAAGGGGAGGGACAAGGGAATTTGCTGAGAGGACACTCACACACCTCTCCTTCCCAGGGCAAAGTCCCCCAGGCACACAGCAATTGGTGGGCAGCAGGCAGGGCGCTGGAGCCAACAAGCCCGCGGGGAGACCAGGCCTGCGGGGAGGAGGGGCTGGGCATCCCGGGGGCAGGGCACCCCATAAGCAACGGGGCAGGTCAGGGCTGTGCTGTGGCAAGATCGGGGTGGCCCGTGTCTCCTGGTGCAGGTGGGGATGGGAGCAGGGAGGCTTGGGGCAGGGGCCCAGCCTTCCCCACGGGCATGTGGCGGCATGACATCCTGGACTGCTGCTGGCCACTACCCTAGCCGGACCCAGCCGTGCCTCAAACCCACATCTAAACTGGGTGACCCCAGAGGCTGGTGGTGTCCCTGCCCAACTAGCATGTCAGGGCAGGGACGCGCTGAGCACAGCAAGGGCTGCAGGGCTCCAGGCAGATTCCCCAAGGGTGCCCCGGGCCACCAGCCAGAGCACCGGCCTGCCACCCTGCCCTGGGTGGCAGCGTGCACGCAGCAAGTCCAGGCCTGCCGTGCCCTGGCCCGGCCCGGGAGGCCTGGAGCCCCTGCCCTAGGGTGATACTGGGACCTGGACGGGGCAGGCCCCGGGGCTGCAGCGGGTACCCCGGGGGCCTCTGCTCCTGGGTAAACATTAATGGGGCTCAGCACACGGCAGGTCATGTGCGCCCAGCGGATCTTTGACCCACCGCCACTCCCGCCCCGGGCCTCCTCCCGCAGGTGCCCCTCACTCCCACACAGGTAGGAGCTTCTAGAACCAGGAGGGGCCCAGGGACACTGGGGCCAGGGCTGGGTGACCTCCAGGCCTGGGGCTTACTGTCCCCTCTCCCAGGGCGAGAGATCAGCCCGTAGGCAAGCAGGCCGCAGGGGTGACCGGAGGCTTCTGGCTCTGCGCCCTGGGGGTGGAAGGGAGTCGAGGCAGAGGGCTAGTGGGTGCTCGGGCCCAGCGGGCTGAGGACAGGAGCCCTGGGGCGAGGTGAGGCACCAGAGTCCCTTGACCTGTCCCATTCACTGGGGGTGGGGCCCTTATCAAGTGGAGTTGTCACCATTTAGTATCAAGTGCCGAAGTCTAAGCCAGGACCGACCGTATGCAGTGACCCCGATGACACCTGATAGGAGATGTCTCTGGCTTCCCGGCTCCCCACCACTTCCGGCCCCCGCCTCAGTGCCCAGTTGCTGCCCTGGGCCACCCACCAGGCGTGCTCCCAGCCAGGACCAGCGAGGGAGCCGGGTAGCCAGGCCCCCTCCGCTCTGCCCCCCGAAACTGGACTGGGCTTGCCTAACAGCTGTCTGAGGTCGTTGCAGCCATCTGCCTGTGGATGGAGGAAGGGGGAGGCCACTAGGTCCAGCAGGGAAGCAGGGGGTGGGGAGGGGGGACAGCGTCCGAGGTCTTGGGTTAGGGGACCCCAGGACCCGGCAGGGCAGGGGGAGGAGAGGTGTCTGACCTGCGCTTCCCTGCAGCAGATCCAGGCTTGGGCCTGGGTCTGTCTCTGCCCGGAATCCATGCCGAATTCCCTCACCGGTGGCCAGGTGTCCCCCACTACTCTGGACACAGTTGGCCTGGCGGACCGGAGCCTGGGAAATGCAGGTACCAGGAGCTCAGGGTCCCAGGCCCAGGCCTGCCTCCCTGCCCACCCACTCAGCCCCTGACCCACTGCTTGGGGGAGCGGGGGAGGGGGCTCACTACAGCTCTGGTGGTGGCCGGACAGCGGAGGGCCCCTTTCCTCCCAGCCTGGCTCTGTCCCTTGTCCCAAGCCCCCATGCCACAGTCCTCCCCCACCTCCTTTAGCCCCGACCTGGGCTTGTCCAGGAGATGACTGGTCCCTGACCCTCCCTACTTGACCCCGACCCCCACAGGGACATCCAGTTCTGGCCCCGTCTTGGAAGAAGGGGACATGGACCCCTGGGCCCTTCCTCAGCTGAAGGACACCGGCCAGTCCTGGAAAGGTAGGCCTGGAGGTGCCAGGGAACTGGGCAGATGAGGCTCTGAGCACAGAGGGAAGAAGGACAGGCCATGTGGAAACCCACCATGTCGACCGCCACCCAGGGAACCCTGGTCCCTCAGCTCACTGCCCCCACCCAGCCTGCCCTCCTCCTGGGCCATCTTGCAAAGGGACAGAGGAGGGGGACCCAGGCCAGGGGGACACAGAGGCAGACTTGGTGGGGCGGGGCAGGCTGGGGGTCTGCTGAGGCCAGCCCTGCCCTGTGCCTCAGAGCTCAGCGTGGCCGGCAGGGCGCTCCGGGTGGCCATCGGCGTGCTCAAGGCCTGCGGGCTCCTGGGCTGCCTCTACCTCTTCATCTGCTCCCTGGACATCCTCAGTTCTGCCTTCCAGCTGCTGGGCAGTGAGTGACCAGCTGGGTGGCCAGGGCGTGCGGGCGGGCGGGCAGCCAGGTGTCCACGGCCTCAGCGCCCCTGTCCCTCGGGCGCAGGCAGAGTGGCCGGGGACATCTTCAAAGATAGCGTGGTGCTGTCCAACCCCGTGGCCGGACTCGTCATCGGTGTGCTGGTCACGGTCCTCGTGCAGAGCTCCAGCACATCCTCCTCCATCGTGGTCAGCATGGTGGCCTCCAAGCGTGAGTGCCCCCTCCTGCCGGGACGGGGGTTGGGGGTGGGGCGTGGGAGGCTGACGTGGCACCCCCAACAGTGCTGACCGTCCGGGCGTCTGTGCCCGTCATCATGGGTGTCAACGTGGGCACGTCCATCACCAGCACGCTGGTCTCCATGGCACAGTCGGGCAACCGGGAGGAGTTTCGGAGGTGAGTGGTGGGGCACGGGGGGCAGGGCTGTGCGCAAGGGGCAGCGAGGCCACCGGCCTCTGGGCTCCGCCCACTCGGCTCCCCCCGGCTGCAGGGCCTTCGCGGGGTCAGCGGTGCATGGCATCTTCAACTGGCTCACTGTGCTCGTCCTGCTGCCGCTGGAGAGTGCCGTGGCCGGGCTGGAGACGCTCAGCGGCCTGGCCCTCAACGCCATTAGCCTGCAGCCCGGGGCGCACGCGCCCGACATCCTCAAGGTGTTGACGCAGCCGCTCACACACCTCATCGTGCAGGTGAGGACGGCAGCCACGTGCCCGGGCCTGCTGGGGAGAGGGGCAAGGAAGCAGGGTCTGCGAGGGTCCGGCACACAGTCGTGACCACTCTGTCCCCCAGCTGGACACCGATGTGATCACCAGCAGCGCCACGGGCAACACCACCAACAGCAGCCTCATTAAGCGCTGGTGCGGCCCCAGGGTCCAGACGGTGAGGTGCCTCCGACCCCCACCTCCCACCGGCCGAGTTGCCCCCTGCTGCCCGCCCTGAGCCTGCCCCGCCTGCCCGCCCCCCCAGACCACAGGGAACAGCAGCAACGGGGGAGCGGCCACCCCTGGTCCCTGCCACGAGAGGAACTGCTCAGCGACCACGGAGCAGCTGCCCTGTGAGGCCCCACGCCCGCCCCCCAGCCCTGCCCGCCTCCTGCAGCCCTCGGCCACCACTCACCTCCCCCCGACCCCGCCCTGCCACCAGGCCACCACCTGTTCGCGCACACGACACTCACGGACCTGGCCGTGGGCTTCATCCTGCTGGCTGCCTCCCTGCTGGTCCTCTGCACCTGCCTGGTCCTCATCGTCAAGCTGCTCAACTCTGTGCTGCGCGGCCGCATCGCCCAGGCCATCAGGACGGTCATCAACGCCGGTACACAGGGATGCGAGGACGCGGGAGGCGGGGTGCGGGCACTGAGGCCGGGCAGGCGGTGACCCGGGGCCCCCCCTCTGCAGACTTCCCCTTCCCGTTCGGCTGGCTCAGCGGCTACCTGGCCATCCTGGTGGGCGCCGGCCTGACCTTCGTGCTTCAGAGCAGCAGCGTCTTCACGGCTGCCATCGTGCCGCTCCTGGGTGAGCATGGCAGGCGGGCACGCGGCCGCGGGGGTGGGGCGCAGAGCCCGTGGTGACCTCTGGCTCCTCCAGGGGTCGGGGTGATCAGCCTGGAGCGGGCGTACCCCCTCTTACTGGGCTCCAACATTGGCACCACCACCACAGCCCTGCTGGCCGCCCTGGCCAGCCCCGCGAGCATGCTGTCCAGTGCCATCCAGGTACCGCCCTTCCTGCCCCCGCCCCGGCCCCCAGGCCCCTTGCATCCAGCCCTGCGGACAGCAGGTATGACGCCTGCCCCCAGCTGGCCCTGGCCCAAGCTCTCCTGGGCCCCACCTCCTTGGATCCTAGGGACCCCACCTCCCAGCCCCACTCTTGCCCCCCAGTGACCTTGTGTGGTCCTGGGGAGCCCTCTCCTCCTTTCTTTCTGGCAGCTGCTCCCCAACCTCCCCCCCAGGAAGCCCTGTTCTTCCATCTCCCCATCCTGCGCTCCTGGCTGTCCCTTCCGGGCCTCCTGGCCCTGGGGTGCCTCGAGCCCCTCCATTCCACCACCTCTACTGCTCCTCTAGTCCCCTGAATCCAACAGGACCCGACCTGGACAACACCCCACATGGCTGTGAAGGCCCCGGCACACCTGTCTGGGTGCTCCATGGTGCCTCTGTCCCTGTCACAACTCTGCCTCCAGGAGGCCTCCCACTAGCCCCCAGCTCGGTGCCCTGAACCCAGGCCTGCTCAGTCCTGCTTATTTTCGGGGGTCACTGCTCCCGCTCAGCGTCCCTGCACCACCGCCTCTGCGTGGGCGCCCACAGAGGAGCAGCTCCCCAACGCGCCCCAGATGCCCTGTGGACTGTGCTGGGTGACACGGATTCCTCCCGTGGTGCAGCAGCCCCTGGGGGGCAGGGTGTGCCCTCCGCGTAGAGCCCTGCAGCCCCTGCCCAGAGCCAGGCCAGAGCCCCGCCCTGGGTGCCAGGCCCCAGCGGGGATGAGGAGCAGGAGCTGGGTCACCAGGCACGCAGCGTGGGTGATGCAGTTACCACATGGGACCGGGCTCCCGACCCCCAGAGTTGGGGGGCAGGCAGGAGGAGCATGCCCACGCCTGTCCGGGATGTGCCCACTGCAGGACCCCAGACAGGCTTTGGCCTCACTGCCCTTTCTTCCAGGGAGGGGAGGGGAGGGGAGGGCCCCGCCACTCGGGGAGCCCCGGGACGTGCGGGCGGGAGCCCCGGGACGTGCGGGCGGCGCCCCGACCCCTGCCTGGCCTCCCGCCCTGCAGGTGGCGCTCATCCACTTCCTCTTCAACCTGGCCGGCATCCTGCTGTGGTACGTGGTGCCGCTGCTGCGGCTGCCCATCCCGCTGGCCAAGCGCTTCGGGGACCTGACCGCCCGCTACCGCTGGGTGGCCGTCGCCTACCTACTGCTCAGCTTCCTGCTGCTGCCGCTGGCCGCCTTCGGGCTCTCCCTGGCGGGGGACACGGCGCTGGCCGCGGTCGGGGGGCCCCTGCTGGCGCTGCTGCTTCTGGTCGTCCTGGTCAACGTCCTGCAGCGGCGGCGGCCAGCCTGGCTGCCGCGCGCGCTGCGGTCCTGGGCCTGGCTCCCGCGCGGGCTCCGCTCCCTGGAGCCCTGGGACCGCCTGCTGGGCCGCTGCTGCCCCTGCGGGGCCTGCAGCCCGCCTCGGGCCGCCGCCAAGGAGGCCCACTGCTACGAGAACCCCGAGATCCTGGCCTCCCAGCCGCTGTGAGGGGGGGCGCCCTGGGGGACCCCGGGAGCCGTGGACTTCCGTCAGCTGGCTCGCCCTCGGTGCCAATAAACCAAACCGTGACCCAGACGTCGGTGGTGCTCCCTGCGGGGCCGGGCGGCCTGGGGACCCCCTCTGCACCGGGTGCTGGAGGAGAGGCCGCGCCTGCGCTGCCCCCTGGCGGACGCGCGGGGGCCGGCCGGCCCGCGTGGGAGCTGCTCGCCCCCATGGGGGTGCACACACAGATGACTCCCCAGCCCCAGCCTGGAACTCTGTTTCTCTCCGGGGACGCCCGGGGACACAAGGCGCTCCGGATCACGGGGACTAGCCGCAGCAAGCAGCTGGGACCTGGGGAAGCTGGACATAGATAGCCAGGGCCCTACCCCCACCCCCGCGCGTGGGCGCAGGAAGGCGCGCAGGTCGGCCCCCCCAACGCCCTGCCGTCCTGGAGGATGTGCGCGGGGAGGCCGGCGCGGGCACGGGCAGTCCTCCGCCTTCCCCGCCCCATTGTCCTCGGTTGGCCTGGAGGACATCACGGGAAAGCGGGTGGGGCTCCCCCAGCCCCGCAGGTTTGTGGGGGACCGAGGAGGGGACCGGGTAAGGACAGGGGGGCTCCAAGGCACTTCGTCCATCTCCCCGCTCCGTTCTGCGCCTTCCTTGCTCTAGGGTGGGTGGGGCTGTGGGGGAGTGCAGGCTGCCGGGCCTGCGGGGGCCGGGGGCGCGAGAGCTCGCGCTCCGTTTCCAGGCCACGCTAGACTGTACCTTGCGAGCCACCAGGGCCGCTCGGCCCCAGAAATCTCTACCAGGAAGCCGGCCCTGCCCACCTCCCACATCCCATCCCGCGCAGCCCGCACCTGGAGCCGCGCAAGAGTTGCCCGCCCCCGCCCGTCTTTTAGTGGCGCCACGGGCAAAGGCCTCTGGGGCCAGGTGAGGGAAGGCGAGGCCGAGCACGGTTCCCCTCACCTGGGGGTGGCACCTGCGGGGTGGAGGCGTGTCCCCCCCCCCCGCCCCACCCCTCGGTGGCGCGTTGGGTTTCCACACAGGAAGATTTGTCTGCTGGACAGCGGGTAACCAGACACCAGGGAAGTGGCCTGGGCCTCTTGCTCCTGCAGCCCAGGGCTGCTCACAACCCTGGCCTGACCCCCCGCCAGGCCACCAAGGAGAACAGGAAGCTTGGGTGATCTGGTCTTTCCTCCAGAACTGGTGCACTGAGAGGGCCCAGGGGTGACCTGGGTCAGGGATCTGATGTGCCCTGTTTTCCACCCCTCCCAGGCAGGGACGCTGCCCTGATGGAGTGGGAGGTGGGAATGGTGAGGAAGATGTGCAGGGGCAGTGCCAGGGCTCATGGCTACTCATGGTCCTGTCCTTTTAATACCCCCAGGCCCTCTCAGTCCCTCACCACCCCCACCCCCCACCGAACCCCAGTCCCCCAACAACTTCCCGGGACTCCTGAGCCTGGGTTCACCCTGTCCACCAAGGAAAGTAGCTTCTGTTCTGGGAGCCATGGGGAGAGGGGGCCTCATGGGAACGAGGCCCCTGGAGCAGCTTCATGCACCCCAGCTTGGGTTCCCCCCATTTATGTGACCTCGGGATGCTCCTGTGGGTCTGAGGTCAGCCTCCTGGTCCTTCTGATGGAAGTCCCCTGAGGCAGGGCCAGGCCTGGCTAGGCCCCTGGGGAGATTGGGGAAGGCAGTGAGAGGAGAAGTACCCCATGCGCCTCTCCTTCCGGGGCGGGTGAGGCCGCCCACAAAGACTGACCGTCAGGTCCTTTGAGGCCACAGTCGACTGTCTGCCTGCTGCCCAGCTCAGAGGTAACCCACCCTCCCGCTGGGACCATAGCCACCAGTAAACAAAGCCACCCTTGTGGGTGCCTCCAACAGGTGCAGGCTGCAGCGGGCGCCCCGCACTCCCACGACCTGGCCTGGGTTTCCCTGGGCCCTCCTGGCCCGCCTCCCACCAGGGCACAGGTCCCCAGTGGGCCCACCTCCCCAGGCTGCCACAGGACCCCAGCCAGCTCTGTGCAGCAGCGGCACCCATGGCCCCTAGGCTCAGGCCCAATGATCGCACGGAGGCTCCAGCTATCTTGTTGCCCACTTTTGGAGGAACCAGGAAGGGCAAGGCCACAACCTGGTGTCACGGAGAGCTCTGGGGTTCACGCCTGAGCGGGCAACTCCACCTCTATTCTGTTACCTGTAAAGTGGAGAGCCATTCTGAGCCGCCAGCCCTGTGGGCACTGGCCACAGGGGCCTTTTCCAGGGTGTCCCAAGGAGTGAGGCTTAGACAGACACCTGACTGAGCAGACGCAGCAGGGCTTTGCACAGTGCAGGGGGGCAGGGGGGCGCCTAAACTTCTCCCTCTCATTGACTTGTGACATCGCAGTCCCTGCTGTAGTGCCAGGGCCTGGCCGACTGTGGCTTGGGCAGCTAAGCTAGCTATTTTGCAGGGCACTGTGAGGATCCAGGATGCCAAGCGGTGGCCCAGTGTACCCCACATACCTCACATGCCATGGCTGGCCTGTAGGGGAGAGGGCTGGTCCCCAAGGCCCTGCGGGGCTTGACCTGCATTTTGGTGGTGACTCACCACCCTCCAAGCGAGGACTGCAAACCTGAGGAGCCAGCTGCAGAGCAGTCTCCAGGGGACGGAAAGGAAAGCTTAACCTGTCTCCAACGTGCTGCTTGTCCCCACACTTTTACCTGCAATGGAACAGTTCAGTCCCACACCCTACCGTGACGCAAAGCCCAGTATGCTGTAACATCGCAAGGGGAAGAGGGCTCATTCCCGCCACAAGGACAGAACAACGAGGTATTGCCTGCCTCCCCAACACCCTCGCGTGGGGGGCAAAGAAGGGTAAGGAGTTTGCTGAGAAACCCAGAATCCAGTAGAGAGGCCCCGTGGTCACGGCCAGGGACACTGCTGGGGCGGTTTATTTATTTATTTACACGTGACTTACTCTTTAATAAATGTTACCAAAAAATACAACACAACTATACTGTTCTTAACGCGATTGATTAAAAATACGACCACATTTTTCCTTCCTAAGACTTTTTGTCCCCCGACACATAAGCTGATCTGTGTTTGGAGCAACAGACCCAGGCGCCCAGAGGTCCGGGCCCGCCGCGCCCGAGCATGTCTGGGCAACGCGCTCGTCTCCACGGTGCTCGGAGCGCAGGGGCCGAGGTACCAAGGCGACGGGCACGGGGCCAGCGCCGTCTCCACAACAAGCTCAGCGCTGCCGGGCACAGGCCCGCCCGTCCGCCCGCCCCAGCTCTGCTGCGGCCCGGGCGCGGCGGCCCACGTGCTCCCTCACCTGATCGCCACCGGAGCGGGAGTGCGGAACAGGGAGGGGCTCGGGGCGGGGCTCAGGGAGTCCGCGGCCTCCGCCGTTCTGGGCAAAGGTCCACTAGTCCGCGGGCACACCGGGCCCAGCGCCGCCGCCCCTTGGCAACCGAGCTCTGTTTGTCTCTGCAACGAATAGCCTGGAGTCTCTCCTCCGCTCCGAGACCCCCGCAGGGTAGCCCCGGCCACGCACGGCCCCTTTCGGCTGCGGTCCGAGGAAGCGGCCCTCTGGGCGCACTGCCGGGCCGACGCGCTCGCCCACCGGCGCTGCGGGGACGCCTGCACGCGTGTGCATCGGCCCGCGGCCCCGCCGGCCTTTCCCAGAGCTCCGGCTTGAGCCTGTGCCCGCCCTCCACTCGGCCGGCGAGAGCCCGCGCGCGCCACCAGCCCGCGCGCGCTCCGCGGCACTGCGGCGGTTACCAAGACGCTGGCTCCGCGCAGTCAATAGCGCCGGCCTGTCGGCGTGCTCCC
>PVJL010019095.1:0-14562 GCA_004026885.1 Lyroderma lyra | reverse complement strand
CTAGGAGAGACAATATCCAGGATGACTTCTATATTCCTGACACCATGCTCAATGGTTGGTTGTTAAAACTGAATACAAATGAGGAAGAGGCTCTCAGCATTATTACAGCTCCAGGCTCTAAGAGTTTATGACATTAATTAACAACTCCCTGTTATTGACAAACAAACAAAAAACACATTAAAAAGTTTTCTTGCCTTCAGCCAGCAACAATATTCTAGAACTGTTATATCTCTGAGGATGCCAGAAAAGTTAGGAACTGAACTTCTTTTCCAAAAATCTGACCCCAGATGGTATAGAACCTAAAGAGCTGGGGGTGAAGCCTCAGGGAGGGAGGGGAGAATAAAAAGTTCTTTATAAAATTTGCTTGGAAACTAGTATTTAAATTTAGGTATGTGGTCACTGATAGGAGGCATCTTTAACTGATCTGTAAACACATAAATTTTAAGGTCACTGTTTTCTGAAAAATGATCTTATTAAAAAATAAAATAGAAAAACAAAGCAGGACTTAAAAAACCAAATGGAAACTATATTTTGGACAGGAAACATTTATGCTTAGGTAGATTTTTTAAAGTAAGAAAATAGTTTTTATTAATTATATATATATATATATATATATATATATATAATTTTTCTCCTTTTCATATAGAATTCTGGCTTTTTCAAACACTCTAGTAATATTATTCTGGTGTGTCCCTGCAATTTCTTAGAGAGTTCCTTAGCAATGTTATTCTATCTTCCAGGTGAAAACTGAAATATTTGCTTGAAATAACCCAAAGGGTTTCACAAACTGAGCTCCATGCTGAGAACCTGGGGAGTTTGGACCATGTGAAATGCTAAAAATTTGAAAAATCTTGGAAATCTTAGAGGATCATTAAAGCAACTATCACTTTTCCTCTTTCAAGTTTAAGAGCTAAGAGCTCTGTTCAAAATGTTTATTAACAAACTGAATGGTGTCTTAATAAGAACTCTAAGTATACAAGATGATGGTGTTAGGTTGCATAAAGGGATTTTTTTAAATTAACATGCTTGTGCATGCACACACACAAAAAAAATTTAGTTCTAGCAAAGGAATTGATTTCTGAGCCTTGGGGCTCAAATGCATAAATCCTTTATTAGGTATATTAATATAATTATTTGACACTTCGCATTTTCTATCATACTCTTTGTATTTTATGCCTGGCTATTCTCCATCAACTAAACTTATTCTCCAAATTGATAGAAAGCAGTAAAACTAAGTTACAGATTTTATCTGAGAAACTGCTATTTATTTCCCAGTTTGTGTCTTGGTACTACTAGTATTCGCTCATTTCTTAAGCAGCATTGCCATCGTGTGGCTAACTCTATACATTTCACAGGAAGAGTCCAGGCCTAAGTGAACTATAAAGACCTCAAATAGCACCAAAGATTGCAACTGATTTATGACCCTAGAATTTTCTCCAATGGTGGGTCGACTTGTTTAGGAAGGGAGAGGTCATCCTAAAAAATTTTACAACTTTGGTTTCCAACAATCAATGTTATTTTTTCTTAAATTACTACCTTGTTTATTTAATGAAGAGCAGCTGAATTCAGATAAAGAAAATATTAAGAAAAAATGTCTATCATCATTTCCACCAAAGCATCTCTACTAGATTCCTAATATTCATTGCTTTTCACTCCTTGGCATGTGAATAACTGGAGTCCTGGTCTCTTTCCTTTGCACAAAAAGGAAATCTGATGACCTTGTATAAAAAAGCGATAATCAAATTGCCAATATGTGACTCTGAATTTGAAACTCACTCTGTAAATGGACATTCATGACATAAATTACCCCAGTATCTACCTTATTCATTACAATCACTCCCTCCACACTGAAGCCTTGTTACAAGAATGCAAACGCATAACTTATGCCACCTATGGGTTCATATTTATTGCAGTCACCCTAGTTTTAGGGTGTGATACCATATTTGAGGGGAGGTTATAACCAAATTTCATCCAACAGACTGTAATCTTTGAAAAAAAATGTAAAAACTAAAGAAAAGCAATGTGGCAACCTTGTAAAAAATGTGAAATTCAGGTCACCTTGTGGTTATGGAGACGTAAAAATAAAGATTTTATCTTATATTTTTTAAATATACATTAAAGAATTATTGCCAAAATCAGGCCCACTTTGAACAATCATTACCCTCAGCATTCTGAAACACCCCAAGAAAGCCTGCTTATTCCTCCTTTAGAATATTGTTAATATGCACACATTTGCCTGACAATCAGACTCATTTCAGCCAAGAAATTTCAATTTCCTGAAAAAAGTGTTTCCATTGTTTTACTCTGATTTTTTAATCAGAGACAGATCTTAATTTTGAATGCTGAGATAATGCACTCATGGACAAAAGCTCCACAACAGTTTCTAGACATGAACATAATAATCAGCAAATGCCTATGAGAGGAGGTCCAGATCCCCAGAAATAGCATATGATTTGATTTTTGAGAGTCAATCTAAGTGCAGGTTTACTTCCAGAAAATAGTGCTGCAGGAAGAGGTGTTAAATGCCTTCTTCCCAGAAATTTCTGGGTTGATCAAAAAAATATGATCAGTGTGAGCCAGCATGTCATCCCAAATGCCCCATGTTTTATAGACTAGACTAAAAGAAAATGCCAAGAGCTTACTCACACGCAACCTTGCTGTGAATACAAAGGGTGCCATGGGAAGCAGAAGCAGGCCTTGCTCTGTGTTCTAGACTCAGACTGGTACATCCATGGTCAGGTCCTTTCACGATGGTTAGAGGAGTTTCCTCCACGTAAGCAATGATATTTGGGAGATACACATTTATACTAGCAGATAAGACCTCCTAGTCTAAAATTGATATAGTGATTTAAATAATTTATATTTACACTTGATAATATACATGAACATCTATATTTAATAAAAAACACTTTCTTACTTCTCAAGAATAAAAAATAAACCTACAAATTGCCTGATGAGATTATTGATAAAAAGAAAGGCAATAAAAATTGTAGAGGACTTGAAGGATGATTGTGGAGTTGGCCACAGCAAGGACAGAAAGGAAAATATGAAGATTGAGAGAGTCAATAAGTGAGAGAAAAATAGAGAGCAAGAAAGTATTACAGAAGCGCAGTGCAAAATTGTGTGCAATGATTATATGTGGCTGAGCAGAATAGAAAAATAAGAACCATAGAAGCCACTCACCGTATGTCAGGAGAATGCTATGCTCTGATTGTGCATCATTTCATGTAATCCTCTTTTAAAAGAGAAGAAAAATACTAAGTGAACTCCCCCACACTGTCAGAATTGGATGGGTTAGATGGGAAGTTCGTTTATAGACTTTTTATCTAGCTTTAAAAATCTAGAGATCACTTTAAATATGTAAGGCATTCTTTTTCATCAGTACCTGGCAGGGTGCCCTCCATTAACTAATTAAATATGCCAGACACTTTTTAAAAGGAAAGACTGAAACATTAGTAAAACTAGATATTATGTGGCTAAATTTTCAAGAGATTTCAAGGATCTGTATTTACATGTCTAAAATGGCCATGTAAATACAGAGTCTTGAACTCTCCTGAAATTACTCTTGAGTGTGAGTTAGGTGAATTTACAAAGGAGACACAGCTGCATGGTGTGGCTTTCCCAGGGGGTCCGGATGGAGCTAAGATGTGTGCTCTGTGGAGTCCTCTGGAGGCAGGTGGGGATGTGCCCCTCCAGCTGGCCCAGAAACCTGGCTGGAAGGGGACACAGACCTTTAGCTGTCACTGGTTCCAGCCTATGCTGTTGGGCCCCACCCTGGGGCGGTGACAACTGGGGCTTGGCCTGAGGAAGCAGAGGGACTCAGTCCTCAAGCAGGCACCAAAATTGGGGGTTTCCTCAGAAGAGGGAACTGTCGAGCCCCTGGTGATTAGAGGAAAGCAAGCAAGGATTATGTTGTCCTGCTCCTCCTGGAGAAGAGCATGCCCACTGACAGCAGTTTGGAGCATTCAGGTGAGTTTACTGGAAGATTCGTGTGTGTACTTGATCAAAACCTGATTTCACTTCTGCTGGTTCTCTGGACCTGCAATGTCATTGTCTGGGTTTAGAACCTCCTAGGTTGGTTTGGTTTCATTCTTAACCACATAATTTTTGAATGCTGATCTGAGTATGACCCTTTTTGTGTGGATATACATAAAAGAAGTCTGACCACCCTCCAAAAATGAAAAGAAGAAAAATGAGTGAGAAGCACGTCTCCCATGCTGATGCTAGAAACATATCGAATCTTCTAGCACAAACCTTAAGTTACATACCAGGAATAGAAAATGGGGGAGTTCCCTGGCTTAAGGCTCCAGCGCTGGCGCTGTCAGTGCTGCAGCCTGGGTTCGATTCCCAGTCAGGGAGCTTCCCACATACCAAAAAGCAAAAAAGAAGCAAAAAAAAAAAAAGAAAAAGAAAATGAACTCACTTTTCAGAAGACCATAAGCACAGCAGCAGCACCTGGGTGGAATCTGGAAATCCCCACTTAGTGTGGGCAGTTCAGAGGGCAGCACGGGCATCCTGGGTCCCCAGCCTCTTTCCCATGCTGGAGGTAAACAGTTCAAGACCTGCAGTAGAGGAGCTTCAAGTTTATCGTCCACTTTGGCCCAAGAAGGAAGCACAAAAAGGTCAAAATCTACATTTATACACACCTGGCAGTGCCAGTAGCACAGATTCAGCTAAGAGAGAAAAAATCCAGGAATTTTTTCTTCACATTTTAATGTTTCTGTAATCTAGCTCCTTAAAAAAAACCTACAGGGAAAGAAACCTGCCACCTTTCAGATTGAAGATAAGTGATAAATAGCCACCACTTCCTGTATGTCTGCCCTTCTCTCTGAATAGAAGAGTTATCTTGTGCTACTTTTAAAAAATGTATTCTCAGTGATGGTCTGTTTCTTTAGACATTTTTCAAAATATTAGCCGATGAGGTATCATAAGCATAGCACTTTTACCATAACGAAGGAAGTATTTGTTATAAGAAAATAGCTGCCCTTCCATACTAGTTTTTGCATTCTTAATCCAAAGAAATTAAAGTCCCAAATCCCAATTTAGAATCTAAAACTATTCTCCTGGACTCCTCCTTGTGCCCAGGTTCGATCAGGTGAATTGTCCATGTCCACCTTCTTTTAGTAGCTGCAGCCTGGAGTGGGTGCAGTGCAGGATGTCACAGCTGTCTCTGTTCACTGCTAAGCAATTCAGAAGCCTCACTTTTAAGGATTTGAGCAAGTTTTGGCTCAGGACAATTACACAAAAATTATTTCCACGCTTACATATTTTAGAAAATATAGCAATCCCCGACTCCTAGTACATAATCCCAAACATAATTATCTTCCCAAACCCAGTGCTTAGTGTAGTTTACTGGAAGATTTGTGTTTGTGCTAGATCAAAATCTGATTATTTAATTTCTGGACATAATAGAGACTCAGAGATATTTTTTAAAAGTTGGTTACAACTTTTCTAGAAGGCTGGTCAACCCATGATGTTTGTTTGATGTTCATGACTGTGAAAACCAATTAGGATTGAATGCCAATGTTCATAACGGCATTATGAATACTATACCCAAAATGGCAAAATCCATGCCCATCAACTGACAAATGGAAAGGCAAATGTATATCATCAATGCAATGGAATGTTAATCAGCTCTAACAAGGAATGTGTAATACTGCATGCTACAATCTGGCTGAACCTTGAAAATTTGATGTTAAGTAAATAAGCTAGTCACAACAAAACCACATACTCTATGGTTCCATGTATGTGAAGAGTTCAGAAGGGGCAAATTTATTAAGACAAATAGTGGATTAGTGGTTGCTAGCAGTCTGGGACAGAGAGTTGGGACTGACTGCTAACATGTACAGAGTTCCTTTTGGTGTGATGGAAATATTCTGGTGTTTGATACTGGTGATGGTTTTACAACATAGGCACTATACTAAAAGTCACTGATTGTTATACTTTCAAACAGTGAGTATTGTGTTATATCACAATTTTTAAAAAGCAATTGGGAGAAACCTCCCATAAGAGGTTAAATTTGACACTATGAAATTTACCACACATGTAGAAGCAGGATGTGATAACGGGCTAAAATTCACTCAACTCCTTTCCCGAGGATTGTCATTTAAGATAGTCCTGCCTTGTTTTCTTTACCATTTTCAATGGAAGCAGTCCCACGTATCAGGTCCTAACTGAGAGAAAGTTATTCCCATTCAGCATTTTCAGACTCTCAGTTTTGACTTCTCCATTCATTGTCCTCTTTCTGGCATTCTGTGGCTGCATTGCATGTGGGCTCCACCTTGTGACATAACATCCACTCTCTCCCATGGACCAGTATTTTTAGTCCTGAGCCACAATAGCTACTGCCACTCACAATGGAACTGCTTGGGTCTGGGAAACATGTTTCCTACGGAATGTTCTGCTGCCCATTTCATCCCCAAGACTGTTTCAGCTGGAGAACCACAGCAAGTTCTGAAATCAATTTGCTTTTGATGCAATGGGCCCCTAGTGGCCTTTTGTGTCATTACTACTCAAGAGGTTTCCTCTGGTTTAGGATGTTACTGGCTCTGCATGTAACTTTTATTTGCTATGTCCTTTGAATCGGGGCAGGGTATGGAATGGATTATATTCAAAAGAGGAACAGTTGGAGAACCAATTGCTCACCAGCAGTTATGGAAGCCAAAGGGTAGCAAAGGCATCATCTTCCATATCATCAAAAGCAATAACTAATAACCTATAGTTCTCTATGCACTGATAATATGTGCCAAGACTAATAAGAAATAAAAAATATTTTTAAACAGAGATTCATTG
Source organism: Lyroderma lyra (assembly GCA_004026885.1). Lineage (NCBI taxonomy): Eukaryota > Metazoa > Chordata > Mammalia > Chiroptera > Megadermatidae > Lyroderma > Lyroderma lyra. The sequence continues at coordinate 7,770 of PVJL010019095.1, read as the reverse complement.
CCAGGCAGTTCTCACTGATGAAATTTCTAAAGGATGTCCACTACAAACAGAAGAAAAACTACTCCAGATGGAAGTGCTGAGATCTAAGGAGAAAAGAGGAAAGAAAGGGTTAAATATGCAGGTGCACTTAAAGAAACATTAACAGTATCCTGTAAAGTTATAAACATGTCTAGTGTTTTTAAAAGATACAAGACAGTTCAATACACAGCATCAATACACATACATTTTGAAAAATGTTAATGCAGTTAAAATATTAAAAAATTCCTTGTATTGTCATTATTCATGAACAGAGATGAAAAGTCCTCACCAAAATATTAATATTAGCATATGAAGAATAACAATGTATGAAACAAAGCAATAAGAAAATATCATAAAAAGCTTTAGTTGAGAACTGCAAGACTGGTATAATGGGAACAAGTAACATAATTCACATTAACAAATTAAAATTTTTTTCATGTCAATAGATTCAAAGTAAGCACCTAGGAAAATTTAACATTCATTCATGATAAAACTCAGATAACTGGTATATAAGAAAACTTCCTTAGCATAATTGAAACACAGACCCAAAATATCTGCTTTTGGGTGTTCTCACCTTTTATAATCCTTTTCCTTTGAGTGTCGGACAGATGTGTGACTTGCCTCTAACCCTTATACTGTGGCTAAGCTAAAGAAATTTTACAGATGTAATTTATTCACTTAATTTTGAGTTAATCAAAATGAAAATGTTTGGGGGTAAGCCTGATTTAATCAGGTGAAAACCATTAAAAGAAGATGGAGCCCTCCCTGAAAGGAGAGATTCTCCTGGCTGGCCTCCTTAAGTATAAGCAGTCATATTGAGTGAAACCACATGGCCAAGAATGGTGAAGGGCCTTGTTATAGACTGAATGCTCATGTGCCCACCAAGTTCACACATTAAATCCTAATGCCCCATGTAGTAGTATCTGGAAGCAAAGCCTTTAGCAGATGATTAGATCGTGAGGATGGAGCTCTCATGAATGAGACCAGTGCCCTCATAAAACAAGCCAAAGAGAGATTCCTTGCCCCACTGCTGTATGCCACAGCAAGAAGACCAGACTCCATGGACCAGGAAGTGGACCCTCACTAGACACTGAATCTGCCAATGCCTTGATCTTGGACTTCCCATCCTCCAGAACTGTGAGGAAGAAAACTCTGATGTTTATGAGTTTATGGTATTTTGTTAGAGCAGACCAAACAGACTAAGACAAACTTCTTAGGAACTGTAGGCATCCACTAGTACCTAAGGGTATCCTCCAACTGAGAGCCAGGCAAGAGCTGGTAAAACAATGCATAGTCCTACAGTTACAGGGAAATAAATTCTACCAACAAACTAAATAAGCTTTGAAGCTGATTCTTCCCCAGTCAAACCTCCAAATGACAAAGTAACCCAGCTGACACCCTGACCACAGCTTTGTGAGACCCCGAGCAAAGGACCCAGCTAATCCATACTCAGACTCCTGACCCATCAAAATGTTATATAACTGTGTGTGGTTTTAAGGTGCTAAGTTGGTGGTGATCTGTTATATCACAATAGAAAACTAATACACTAATAAAGGACATTTACTTAAATAACTAATTACATAATGATAGAAAGATAATTCTCTTTCTCCTCTGTAATTACAACAAAACATACATGCCCATTATCCCCACTTCTGGTAAACAACATACTTGAAGTAAGAAAGAAAAAGAAATGAAAGCTCTAGGTATTGGAAAAGAAGAAACAAAGTTGTCATTATTTATAGATTATATGTCTATACATGTAGAAATCCAAAAGGGTCTGCAGATAAAACAACCAAGTAAGAAAAAAATATGAGTTTAGCAACATAGCTAAATCCAAGCTCAAAATAGTCAATTTTGTTTCTGTAAGTTATCAAGAAACAAGAAAAAAACTGAGTTTTAAAATAACATTTCTAACAGCTTAAAAGTATCAAATAACTGGAAATAAATTTAAAAAATAAATGCAAGACCTTTACAGGAAATATTTTAAGCATTGGGAGTTAATCAAACTGGCTAATATAAAATATTAATAGTTTGAAAAATGTAAACTTTTCTTTATAGTTCATAGATTAAAAGCACTTCCAATTAAAATCCTTGCTTTCTTTTTAGAGTATGCCAGGTTGATTATAAACAGAATAGAGTGTTCTTCCTCACGTTGTTCTTTCTCTTCCCAAACATTTCAGTTCAAAAGCATAGGGACAAAAACAGGGAGCTGTGGTTGCCCAGAGGGAGCCTGGACCAAAAGAGGAAGGCCCAAATGTGGGAGGGCCCCCTGCACAGTGTTGGAGCTTCCCTGAAGACTGAAGAACAGGGGATAAGGGATCAGAGCTGAGCAAAGTCAAGGGACATCCACACAGGAGCACAGCAGCAGTCCATGGGCTTCCAGAGCCTTACAGGGAAAATTACCTGCAGAAGAGGGTATGTGAGAATAGATGGGGCAAGGAGGACACAATCTGTGGGGGAAACCAGTGGGGTCAAAAGTAGACAATACTCAATATGTGATGTTGAAATGTAAGTGGTTGTGAGGAGGACATGTGTGTGGAGACAGGCACAACAGAGCCTGGTTAGATAAAAGGAGATTGAACAAGTAAGTAAAGATACTGATGATGGGAGCCAGTTTCCTGACAGCACAGGGAGGTAACAAATATGGAAGGGAAACCTACAATGAACCACGTGGGATTTGGTTGGAATTGGAAGAATTGGTAAGAAATTCATGGTTTTCAATATACTCCATATAGAACTAAAGGTTAACATGTATGTGTGTGTGCGCGCATTTATGTACAACATGTATAATCCCATGATGTTCACTGAGGGACAACCCCAACAACAATATGCACACCGACCACCAGTAGTTCCCAGACCTTGGTTTTCCAATATCACTCTTTTTAAAAGATAATCTGGGCTTCTGTGAAAAAAGATTGATTTCAGGGCTGGGGCAGGAAACTACAAGATGAATTAGAACATCTTTCCCAGAGAATAAGGCAGTACTCAAAGAATAATGGGGATAGGACAAAAAGAAATGAAGTGAGCTTGAAATGGCTATCACTGGCCAAATCTGGGGCAATTTAAGTACCAAAATAGTAAGCTTCCCCTTCTCCCCCACCTTTTTTTTTGCTTGTTTCATTTAGTTTGATGTATTTATCAATGCAGAAGAAATGATAGAATTAGAATATCAGAATTTGGCAACCATCATAATAATTGATTCAAGTAAGTGTCATCCATGGATGCTCCATCTAGTAGGTGAGATTTTGAGGAGTAACCAAATATTTAGAGTCTCAGAGGATCTTCACACAAGATATTTGGGGAGGATGAAGGGTAAATAGTAATTTTACAGTTGACAAACCTGGCAGACACATCTTTACCACATGATCAAGTTAACATTGCAACATTGCAAGTAACGGGACTGAGCAGGTGTTTCAAGATTTGCTGCACTGGGGAGAAAACATCACTTTTATGACATTTCTGCCTAAATAGCATAACTTGAAACTACTTTTGCAGTAACATTATGAATTCTAAACTGAGAGAGTGCCTACAATATAAGTGACAAATACTCTCCAAAATATAAAAGTCATCAAAAACAAAGAAGGACTCAAGAAATGTCCCAGATGAAAGGAGACAAAAGGAACAGGACAATTGGACACAATAGTGCAGCTTGGATCTCCTTTGCCTATAAGAGATAATATTGAGACAATTGTAAAAATCTGAATAAGGTCTATGGATTAAATTTCATTAATGAAACAATTTTCATTTCTTGATTTTAATAGTTATACTAAAGTTATGTAAGCTAATTCCTTTCTCTTAGAAAATATTCATACACACTCAAGTATTTAGTAGTAAAGAGGCAACATACCTGCAAGTTACAAATGCTTTATATAATATATATATATATATGTAAAACATATCAACATTTGTATTTATTTGTATTTATCTAGAAAAAGAAGCAAAGGGAGAGAACATAAAGCAAATGTAATAAAATGTTAACAGTTGAAGAATGGTACACAGAAAGTCTTTGTATGATTCTTACAACTTTTCTATGAGTTTGAAATTGCCAATTTAGAATATTTCTAAAAGAAAAATAATTTTAAATGATATCAACATGTTACGACCCATTGGATAAAATAAACCATGAGTCCATACTGATAAATGAATAAGGAAATTTAAAATGTGATGAGGAACAGAGTATTTCCCCATAAAGCATTAATGAATTGTCACATGATAGGTAACATAACAAAGGAGAAACCTGGCAGATCCTACCTTCAGGGATCAACATCAATGTCACTGATAATGGCACAAATTGAAGCTGCAGTCACATCACAGGATGCACCCAGAAGAGCACATCTGTGATGCTCCTGAGAAGCACATGTGATCTTAATCTTACCACTAGGAAACATTAGAAAAATCCACACTGGGGGACAGTCTGAATTACTGGAATTCACTCTTCAAAAGGATCAAGGTCATGAAAGTCAGAGAAGGACTGGGAACTGTTCCAGACTCAAGATATGAAGAGACACGACAACTAAATGCCATCTGGATCTGAACAGGGTCTTTTTGCTACAAAAGGTATGAAAGACATGGGGCAAAAGTCAAAAACAATATACAGGTTAAATAGGCTGTTAGTGTTAATTTTCTCATTGTGAGGGTGCTATGGCAGTTCAATGAATATGCTGACTTTTATAAATAAGGAAATCAGGGATGATGGCATAATGTCAGCAATTTACTCTCAAATGGTTCAGGGGAAAAAGTTCTTTGTATTAAAATTTGAAACTTTTCCCTAATAGTAAGATTGTTTCCAAAAAAAACAAATAAATAAAACCAATCAATAAACAGAAAAGGTGAAAAGCCTTAGACAAATCATTTTTGTCCAGGAGGACAGATGTATGATTCAGTGTTGAAAATCATATATAATAATTTTATTGGCACTATAACAATTGTAATCCAACCAAACCCTGATTGTAGCCATAGCAGCAGATATCAAAATGATGTCTGTCTAAATCTTTAGGGTCATCTAGTAATTAAAATTGGAAAATACAAAAAAAATATCAATTAACACCACTGAAGTATTAATGACAACTTGGCTGTTTGAGTGTTTTTAAACAGCTGGTATTTGGGCAGTGTGAGTATGTAAAACTCAATACTGCTCATTTTCATTCACAAAATCTACTGTAAAGTTAGATGCCAAGAAAAAAAGCTTAAAATATTATGTAAGTGTTAATATACACATGTCCAAAAGCATTATTCCTTAATAAGGATTTTCACATGCCATACTTTCAATGGGAAACAGTTAAAATGTTATATAAACAGTCCAATAAATAATTTTTAACTATTTATGTTTCAGATCATATACTTTTTATTCAAAACTGGACATATGTTTGTTCTGCATTCAAAACATATTCGTAATAGAGTTTTTAAAAAATGGTTGATAGAATTCATTCAATTTTAGCACCATCTGGAAAGAAAAATAATTATATTCTTTATCTAAATACAACTAAGTATAAGTGTTAAAAAGAATGAAAAACCCTTTATAAGACTACAGTACACAATAGGAGATCACTATTAAATGTAATTTGCCCATGATTGCACACTAAGTTAATTGCAAGTATGGCTAAGTATCAGAGCTTCTGGTCTTCTTTCTCCATACATTCAATCAAAGCATATGACAAGCACTGAAGTTACAAGATGAAGATGATACAGTTCACCCCTAAACCATCATTTACCATAAACTGAAGAAAGAGATGAAAATGCCGTTTCCATTCAGAGTCACATACACCATGACAAATATAAAACAGGACATTTTTGGAACACAAAGAAGGGACATCTTGGTTTTGTGTTATTAGCTTTTTGGTGGAGGTGATATGTAAGTTGATACCTGAAGGGCAAAGGAAAAAGGATGCCAGATAGAGGGAAGAAGCAGAAGCAAAGACCAGAGTGAGGAAGAACACTTGTGGAATGAGTAACTGGTTTAGCTATATGGGAGCCAGCCGATGAATCGAACAGCCTGAGGCGGGGAGTGAGGATTAATGAAAAGAGACAGAGAAGAGAGTTACCGGGAGGACTCCAGTAAATACTGAAGCCCCGAGTTTATTTTCCACCACCAATATATACATACAGGGTACGTGCGACATGCAGGAGGAATATGCATTACCTCATTGGAAAGCACATCATTAACCATTTACCAGAAACCTAAAGGTCAGAGAGAACTCAGGGGGACAGTTTCCCAGGACAATTTTTTCCATTACCCAGATAGTTATCTTTCTTTTGCGTCTCAAGGAACTGGCCATTCTCACCACATACCTCAGTGAGCAGGCCGCACCCTCCAGGCGCAGAAAGGAACAATACAAGAAGCACAACAAGTTATGCTTCCCTAACGCCAGCCTGCATGGCTCCCAACATAGCTAGATGCTAGAGCAGAGGGGTGGACAAGAATAGTAGCAAGAGATAAGGCTGAATTCTCTGGCAAGAACTAGATTGATTTGGGTGTTTTTATTCATGCAAAGAAATTTGGAGTTTCTCCTGAGGGTAAAAGAAGATCCAATGACAAAGTCAATGGCTGGAGATTTAAATGTCACCCATGAGGTGACAACTATACTTCCATGAGCTGTAATTGGTCGACTAAGTAATACTAGATGGGTCTGCTTACTGGTCCTTATATCACTAGCAAAACATGAGGACTTGATGAAGCCTATTTTCGATGTGCAGGTTGACAGTTCCACAGGGAGGACAGAAGAAAGAAAGGGGACAGCCAGAAATAAAGAGAGATACGTAGACTTTTGAGATTTTTAAAAAGCTATGTAATGTGATGAATAAATGAGAAATAAATGTGTTCTTCATTATTAATATTTATGCTTTCACATTTTTTATTCACTCTGCATAATAAAATATTTAAAGTAGTACCTATTATCCAAACATGGAAAGACGTGCCATTTACTAATTACACCTTATTTCAGAAATCAATGATACCTAAGTTGAATTAATACATTTTGGCATCATATTTACTTTTAGCTCTTTAATTACCATTTCATGAACTGCAGCACCTAATATAAATCAAATCTTGGTTATAGTATTTAAATTAAACAAAAGATTTTAGTGTAGGAATTATATATATCTTATGAAATGTGGTCTTTAAATAATACTTTCTGGGACTAGAACTAACTTGGGGAACACATAAATACAAAAAAATATATAAAAATAAATTTCTATTTTTGTTAATTTCAGAAAATAGAGAATATATATGTGATGCTATTTAAAGCAATCTGATCTAAAGCACAACTGATTTTGGTCTACTGAATATGCATCATTTCAGAAGGATGATATTTGATATGATTGGTACAAAGCACTTTAAACAAGTCAAGTCATATTTTACACTGAATGCGTTACTTTGCAATCCTTAGGAAAAAATACCCTTTATAAAAGTTTGACCAGTTTTATTTTATTTTAATGGATTTTTCCTTAAATTGAGCTTCCCATTCTTGCACTTTTAGAAAATAATCTTAAGTCATGTTCTAGACTATTCATTTTTTTTAATTCATTTTTATTGTTAGACTTATTGGGGTGACATTTGTTAGCAAGGATTACATAGGTTTCAGGCATACAATTCTACAGTGCATTGTCAACTTGATGTATAATAAGTTCACCACCTAATGTGACTTCTCTTTCCATCACCTTATATTTAGCTTCCCCCGCTCCTCTCCCACCCCCTCCCCTTTCTCCCCTCCCTAACCCACTCGTCCCCAAATAAACATTAAACTATCGATTGTG
>PVJL010019094.1:0-14564 GCA_004026885.1 Lyroderma lyra | reverse complement strand
AGAGCGGGGCGGGGGCGGGCTCCTGGGCGCGCCCTCACCAATCGTCACCCGCTCCTGTGACCCCTTTGGGCGCGCCCCCGTGAGGGAGGTCCCGCCGGGACGTTTGCCGACTTGAGCTGCTTTTCCGCCGTGACTGATGGCTTCTCGCGGCCCCCAGCGGCCCCGCACGTACCCCCGGGGACACCTGCCGCCACTTGGGAACGGACGCTCTAGAAGGACACTTTTCCTCCTTTTTAAATTAAGTTTCTTTTATGTTAAAAAACAGGCACCGCCTCCTGTCGCAGCGGTGGACACGTCGTTCTGGGACTCTCCTAGGGGATCGGAGACAGGACGTGCGTGGTCCCCGGCGCGGGCGGGAGGTGCAGTGACAGGACCGGGCGCCCCTGTCCCCGCCCTCCGCCCGCGGCCCGTGGGCCCCCCATCACCCCACACTCATTCCGGGGGGCCCGCTTTCCTGCCGGCGAGACACGCGGGGGAGACGCACGCGCACAGGGCGCCGGGTTTCAGGGTCGTTCCCGCCCCCCGGAGCTCAGCGGCCACGCAGCCCGACCCAAAGGGTCCGCGGCTCAGGCCCCGGGGAGGGACGCGGGGCCTCAGTCGCGGCCGCCGGGAACCGTCCTGCGAGATTTCTTCCCAGGTTGCAGCGGGGCCGCTCAGCGTGGGCGCGGACCGGTGCGGACGAGCGTTCTCGGGGGCGAGCACAGGAGCAGAGTTTGCTTCCGGAGGCCCGTCTGCCTCCTTATACCCCACTCGTGTGCAGACTTGCACAGCCCGCCAGCCCTCCCGGGGAGCCGCCCCTAGAGTGGAGAGCGGCCCCCAGAATGGGGAGGGGCCCCTAGAGTGGGGAGCGCCCCCCAGAATGGGGAGGGGCCCCTCAGAAGGGGGAACAGCCCCCAGGGGGTGCAGCCCCTCAAAACGGGAGCGGCCCCCCAGAACGGGGAGCAGGCCCCAGAACGGGGAGCCACCCTCGCTGCCTGAGAGCGTGGGGCTGGGATCTGAGCCACAGTCTGGCCGGCGGCACCCCCAGGGGTCGTGGAGGTGCATCTCCTGCTCCTGGGAGGGGGCGGCTCTGGTCATTGGAGGGACAGGGCGGGGCTCCGGGGGACCCTGGGGGTGGAGGAGCACAGGAAACAGCTGGTAGTTCCGCAGTTGCTGGAACCAAATCCAGGTGGAACGTCAGGTTAGCAGGAAGAGGGGGCCACGGACCCAGGAATTCCCGACGACCACGCCTTCCCGTGGGGCACCCAGCAGGTCATCGGGGACCAGGAACTCCCGATGACCACGCTGATGACCGCGCCTTCCCGTGGGGCGCCCAGCAGACAGTGAACGACATGAAGAAGCCCCATGAAAAACCCCAGGGAGCAGGGAAAAGAGAACTGAGTTGGAGACTAGCAACAGGCCTGTCACGACTGCCCATTTATGTTTGCAAAATGCTTTCCGTCTTCACACAGCCACCCCCACGCCATTGCACACCCACCAGAGCCCCGTGAGGCCCACCTCAAGTCTTCCTTGCAAAGAAAAAACCCTGAAGAGGAAGATGTTACTTTTCAGATCCTTGTTTTCATCATATTTCAGGACTTCTCCTAAATTATGCATGAATATGAATTTATTCCAAGTCAGGCCTGTGGAGGAGAGTGAGCTGTAATAGCACACCGTGCTACCTGATCTAACAGAAATTAAACTGCATGCGTTGTTGAATAAAAGCTAATTAATTGCATTTATAGTCTATTTGCTGGTTACTACCCTCCAGTTCCTCCAATTATTTGGTATTCCTGCATAATTATATTTTAAAAAGATTTACTCATTTGATCTAGCCGAACAGCAACAGGTAATTTTAAAATTGATTAAATATACTCCAGGCATGAGCTTATGAACTGCACCTTAAAGAATAAATCATTATTTTAATGATAGAGTCTAGTTTAATTAATTAAATTGAACCAAAAATGCCATCGGTGTGCTTTCTGTCACCAAAATTTAGTTGCTGGGGTCGTCAGGGCAAAATAGTTGCATTCATGCACTTGGCATAAGTCAGTCAAATCACTTTCACGTGGATTTGAGTGATTCTTATCTCTGTACTGACTGGGAAGTCAGGCGTCACTGCAGCAGGGTTCCGTTGGGCCGTGATGCTCAGGTGAGTACCGTGAGCTATGAGTGATGCAGCGGTTACAGGACACCCACCGGAAACAATACCAGATTTGGAAAAACCACAACGAAGTGCAATTGTGACCACTGCGGGGATAAAATGAGGTGCGTAATAGTCGTTTAATTTTGAATAATTACCCAGGGTCTGTCTTCCATCAGGTGTGTCACTTACTAGCTGCTCGATCGTGGCCGTGTCACTGTGACTGCCTTCTCCACGCTGCAGTGTCAGAGTGTATAACGGGGGTACGACGCCTCCGTGGCACAACACCCCACTCCAGGAATGCTGCGGAAAACGAGCACGGGCGCTCAGCACGGTGCTGGCCAAGGAGTCAGTATTCCATCCATGCTGGTGCCACTGTCATTACTGACACGATGATCAGCATCACTGAGGTTATTCCTTTCCCAGGAAGAAGGGGAGGCGCGTGCTGACAAGCAGCAGGGAGAAACGACGTGTCGGTGGTGGCTGTGACCACGTTACGAGCGTCAGGCCAGAGCAGGTGCACTCACTGGGCCGGGAAGGGCCCCCCAGGCCTGAGGATAGCTGACCACACCCCCAGCCTGGCAAGGGGATCCTAAAGGAGGGGACTGCAGGGCATTAAGCCTAGAAGTAGCCCATGTGAGGTTACCTGTTGGTTCTAACTGGTCAGGGCCCACCGAAGTAAGAGGGACAGGCAAGTCCGGACGTACACCCCCCGAGCGTCTCCATTTGCAGAAGCAGTGCTCCCGGAGCTCCGCTCGTTACTCAGGAGGGAGCCCTGCGGGGCGGGCTCTTCCCGCCCGAGGCCGAGTCTCAGACCTGGCTGGCGGGGCCACTGCGGCCCGAAGAGGTCACGTGGTTGACCGCCGGCTTGTCTGAAACCCGGGGCTGTGAACAGGTGTCTGTTTCAGGAATTTCAGCGTCGCCTGGGGTCACGGTGGACCTTGTGCAGGGGACGTGTTTAGAACATCATCACGCGGATTGGCAAGTTGTGATTTCTCCTTGGGGTCTCATTCGCTCCCCCTCCGCCACCCCCTCCGCCCGGCAGTGTGAGGAAAGTTGGCAGTGGGTCCGTAGTCACAGTCGGGGACTGTCGCGCTGGAGGGCACCGGAGGTGGCTTAGTTTATTCCTGAAAGGTGACGATCCTGGATTGTCCCTGGGGTCAGACCGCCCAGCCTTTGCTGTGAACAGAAAAAAGACGAAATGAAATCTGTGTTGTCAGATTAACGGAAAAATAAAATTAAAAAGCTGAAAGATAAATAAAGGTTCTGTTAAATTAACAGAACAGATGACAAAAACAAAAGAAGTGATAACGGTGACATTCTCTGTCTCGAGAATCAAACGTGGTGGCTTCCCTGTGGCGGTGGAGAGGGCCGCGTGTGCGTGACATTTCCCGTCCCCTGTGCCAGAGCAGCCTTGTCACTGTCCTCGCTTTTTGCCGTGCACCAAAAGCCATCCTTGGAGTGGCTCTCCCTTTCCTGACAACAGAATTTTCCATCTAAATGTCTTGATTTAAGGTGACAGGATTTGATTTAATTCTGTTATTTTATCTTCCAATCTGGACATTTAGTCTAACCGACGACCGGAATGTTCCACGTAGTATCAATAAAACATCATTCGCATCGTTCTACATGGGGAAAGAGCTCAGGTTCATTGTGTAGGTCCCCCCAGATTTCCAGCTTGGAGGGAAAGTGGGGGTTGAATGGAAACAGCCCGTGTGGCAGGGAAATGCGAACAGCGCGTATTAGAGATTTTATGAAACTTTAATTTCCTTTTAGTGCTTTTTCTGTCAGGGAAATACACTGAAGTCAAGAAGATTTATCATCCACTTGTGAGCGTTCGGGGGCCGGAGGAAACGGCGGCGGCCCCTGCCGGGCGGTGGGTGTGTCGCACCAACGTGGGGTCCGCGGCTGCAGGCCGCGCGTCGGGGGACCGTGAGTGACCGCTCGGCACGCGTGGGAGTGGCGCTGGGATCGTTTGCGAACGTGTCCGGTGTCCCTGCGCGTGTGACGGAGCTGGGGGCGGCAGAGTCCGCGTGACACTCGGTCGGCCTGCGTGGGGGCAGGGAACGGCGTGAGGAGGCCGAGACGAGCGCGCCGCCCGCGCGTCCTGCCGCCCCGCGTCGGGGGCGCTTGTTTTCCGCGGGGCCACTTCGCAGGGCCTGGACCCCTTTCTGGGGTGGGTTACTTCCTCATTACGGCTTCTACAGGAGCACCGGGGGCACCGGGGCACCGGGCTCGCCTTCCCTGGGGGGGGATGGGCGTCGCTGCAGACGGGGCACAGGACGACGGTGCGCGCGGGCGGTCGGGGCCCTGCTGCAGGAAGCAGCCGGCTCCGCCCGTCTCCCTGGGCCCCTCCCTCCCAGGTGGCTCCGCCCCTCTCCTTAGGCCCCTCCTCCCTCCCAGGTGGCTCCACCCCTCTCCTTAGGTCCCTCCTCCCTCTCAGGTGGCTCCGCCCCTCTCCCTAGTTTCCTCCTCCCAGATGGCTCCACCCCTCTCCTTGGGTCCCCCCACCCCTTCAGGTGGCTCCGCCCCTCTCCCTGGGTCCCCCCTCCCTTCCATGTGGCTCCATCCCTGTCCCTGTGTCCCCTCTGTTCTAGGTGCTCTGTCTGGCTCTTTACAACCTGCAGGTCTTGCCAGCTCTGGAATCCCACCTACTCTGTCACCTCGCCCCGTAGGCTGGGGGCTATAAAGGACCCTAGTCCTGGGGTCTTCTATTCATTCTCGACTCTCTTAGCCTCACCCCCGTCGCTGCAGATCGTCACTTCATTAGACTTTGTGTTCAGTCAGTCTTCTGAATATTCCACCTGCTTCCTTTTCAGCGGTTCTCAACCTGCGGGTCACGACCCCTTCGGGGGTCGAACGGCCCTTTCACAGGGGTCACCTGAGACCATCGGAAAACACGTATCAGACATTTACATGACGATTCATAACAGCAGCAACCTGACAGCTATGAAGCAGCAACGACAATGATTTCATGGGGGTCACCACAACACAAACTGTATTACAGGAAGGTGGGGATCCACTGCTCTAGACACTGAGTTTCTGCGATTGTTTTCTAAGCGTGACCCCACGACGGGTTTTCTAAGCTAGTTTTGTGCGTGAGCAATTCACTGGAACCTTCGAATGACCCTGCGGTAGACTGTGGGTTTCAGAGTGACTTCCCCGAGGACGTGGCAGAGCAACCCGCTGTCCTGTCCATCTGCAGGGCCAGCGGAGTTGATCAGCTGAGAGCCCCCCCAAGGTGCGGCAGGTGGGGAAGCCCCACCCCATCTCGCGGTGGGCGCCGGGCTCATACAGGTGGTGGAAGCGGTGCCGGGCCGGTTTTAGGGAAACGAAAGCACTTTCGTAGAAGCCGTTTGTCGGAGCCTGTCAGAGCCTCGGAAGAGTAGCATCGCGATTAAAACGGCAGCTAGTCCCCCTGTGTGTTTTGTTGTTTTAAATCCCTCCATATCTCTTGTCCAGATTATTGTCTTAACGGGCTGTCCAGCTCTGGGTCTGCAGTCCACTGTCCTCTGCTCAGCTAGAAGAAGCCACCAGCACTGCTTCCTTAGCTCCTCGGACTTCGTGGCTGCCCCTGACCCCAGGGGCCTGGCTGGCGGGGAGGTGCTGAGACGCGCCCAGGCCGGGCTCCCCCACACCACACACGCTCCGACGGTCTGAGCTGCACCCGACCCCAGTGTCCCCAGGCTGATGGGGTCTTCCGTGTTACCCCTGAGTTTCGGTCATGCCTTCCGTCACACCAGCAGCCCTCCGAGATGTTCCTGACGTCCTATCTCTGTGCACCGTCTCTGGGCTTCAGCAGTTATTTGCTCACAATTATGAACCGCTGTGACACCATACGTCCTACTACATGTGACCACTCCCCCACGTGCCTTGTCCGTCCAATGGCGTAAGCCCTTTGTAAAGGGAAACGAAGCGTTTTCATGCTTTAATTTCTCAGGCCAAACACGACGCTGGCACATGCGACGTGCCAATAGGCCCATTGCCTGCAGGGGTATCGGAGGCACACGTGGGCCCCTGGTCCAGCTTGGGCTGTGCATAGAAACATCGTTATTGTGTTGACTCCCCCGTGTGCCACAACCCAAGTCAGCAACCAGTGTCATGACAAGATGGACTGAAGCTTTTGCATAGAAAACGCTCCCCGAACCTTTGTATCTGATGACAGTGGACAGCTGACTGAACTTCAGACAAGGGCACTGAGCCAGTCCTGGACACTAGCAGTGGACTCAGCCAGAGAAAGATTAATTGAATATTTCCTTCTGTGAAGAGCCTCTTACGTTTCTTCTTCATGCCAGGATAATTCTCTCACATATTTAATCATAAAGTAAAGCAATAGGGAAATCCATTTAGATTGGTTTTCTCCTGGTTTTAAACAAAAAGGTAACACGAGCCCATTCAGTTTTACTCAGCTGTGACATAATCCAGTCATTCTGGTGAGATTCAATTATGTAATGACTTAATTGAAAATAAATTTAACAAGTCTGTGTCTAAGTTCTGTCACACTAAATGGGATTTTAAATTACTCCAGGAATAGATATTTCGCTTCTGATATGATGACTTTAAACATGGTAATATTTGATTTTCAGAACGATCAATAGAAGTTTCACAAACATTTGGGAGCCATCCCTATTGATTTTGCACAAAATTAAACCAGCTCCACTTGGCGCCCAGATGGTGAAGGTAGTTTTGGCGAAGCCAGTTGGAGCTTCCTGACGTGCTCGGTGAGACGCCTTCCGAGGCCCCGGTGATGGGGTCCCCCCACCCCAACTCCCGGGAAGCAGGCACACATGCAGGGCATCGCCCACGTCGGGCAGGCATGCACAGACAAAGGCTGCGCCCACCGCACCCCCACGCTCCGCTGCCTCATGCGCGTCCTTGGGCCACGCGTGCGGGATTTGCATTTTGTAGCCCGTTCCACAGAGGACCCGAGGGACGTGATGGGGGGAACGCACCTTCCTCAGCACGATCCACATGTGACGGCAGATAAAACGCCGGTGGGGACGAGGTCAAGGCGGGAGGCGTCGTCCCTCGGAAGGGCCGAGTGGCACCCCCAAGTGTGGCCTCCTGCCCGCTGGTTCGGCAGCGCGGGCAGAGGGGACGGATCGGTGAGGACGTGCTCGCGGTGTCTCCTTACGGAAGTTTCCGGGCTCAGCTAAGGGGCCAGCGGAACGGGGCGCCGTGGAGGCTTGGAGGTGTCTTCCGTGGGGGGCGGCGTTGCTCATGAGCTAGCATTCGGGTTTCAAGGGGGACGAGGCCGAGCTCGATGGAAGCTAATGGGGTGGTGCTCCGTGAGCCCGTCGGTTTCGCTCGAAGCGGGCTTCCTTCCGGGGCCCGCTTAGGCACAGGTCACTCACCCGAGGCGTCCCCTGCTGTCGAGAGTGAAGGGTGGGTCGCTGAGTCTGAGCTGGGCGACGTCCGCCTCCCCGGGAGGTGCGCCCCGGGCAGCCCTGCGGCCCCCCGAGTCCGTCGGCCACGCGGGCCAAGCTCGTGGGGTAGCGGCGCGGGAGGCACCCGCCCGCCCGCCCTGCTGAAGCCCCGCCTCCACGGCCAGGGGGCGCCGCTCGCCTCCCAGGGGCCCCTGGACCTGGGGGATTAGTACCTGCCTGTTTTCGCCCGCAGGGTGGCAGTGTCCCTGACGGTCACGGCCAGGGCTTTGCAGAAGAAGCCGCCTGCTTCTCCCCGTTCTCAGTCAGGACGCACGGAGTCCAAAGGGACGACCGTGGGGACGGGAAAGGTGACGGGAATGGCGGTGCCGTCCCTGTCCCTGCCGCTGTCACCTCTCCTTTCCCGGCCTGGGGTCCGTTCCTTTCTTCCGTCAGCCTCTCTGTCTCTCGTCTCTCTGGTCCCCCTCCACCCATTGTCCTGTGCTCCTCCCGCTTTGATCACCGGTAACAGCGGGGGGTGTGAACAGGCCAAGGAGGACATTTCTGTTTTCGGTCAGTGGGCACACGCGTCCGTGATTCTCAGTCGCACCTTTTCTGGGCGTGGATCAGGCACTCACGGCATCCAGAGCCCCGGTCCCTTGTGACCAGGGACCCTCCTGTGACCAGCTCCTGGGAGGCCGTGTGCAGACGTGGCTTTATCTCGTCGGGACAGCTGACGGTGGGCCAACAGTGTGGCCCTCCCCCAGAGACGCTGTCAGCTCACTGACCACGCCCAGCCCTGTCCTGAGTTGGGGATGTGGCTGCACCACTTGCTCACCTGTCACATCACTAATCAGGATGCCGTGAGGACGGCCTCATGCCGTCATCATTTCCAAGAAGTCATTCATTCAAGGTGATCAGGAAGAAGTAAGAAATCCGTTTTGGACGTGAATAAGCTAATCAGGTTGGTAGTCGTAATGGTAATACGCGACGGCAACCATCCGGCGTAGGTGGAATGATTTAGCTGTTACGTTACACTCAGCACGTAGCATAGTTCACGACAGCGTAGATGCTAAGCGTAGAAGAGGAAAGGAATGGAATGGAATGAACTCATTAAAAGAAATGGGTAGAAAAATGGTTTTCTGCCTGGATTGTATCTAGACAAACATAACCCATTTATTCACGTGAATGCAGAGGTGTTCATGAGTTACAGTGACAACAGAAAATGCAGATACGTGCGGATGAAATGGTTTGGTTTGAGGAAGGAACAATTATAGAAGAACATTGAAAATTTCATTTTCTGTGTGTCAAAATGCTATATTACACACTCTAATAATTAAGAAATATTAAGAGAACGTCGGCTTTACATACGTCGTGAGTGTGAGAAACCTCTGATTTGTGAGTTTCATTGTTTCGCAGGAAGACTTTGGAGCCGTTTATAAGCCTTTCTGAGGCCAGAACCAAGCTGCTCGGCTCCCCGTTGGGTCCGTAACTACGAGGGAGGGGCTGCGTGGGACAAGCACCAGGACCTCTGGACTGAGATTCCTGCTGACAGCGATGGGGTTCGTGCCATTTCCCCATCGAAGCCACAGCCCAGTCCGTGTGGGTTTTGCCAAATTAACCGCCGTTTCCTGCTGGTGAGGAGATCGCTCTAGGGCGGGAGTCCGCACGTTAGCGTCGCCTGCAGGTCCTCGTGTGCGCGCCTCACCGCCTCTTGGGGCTCGAGATCAGTGACGAATGTACCGAAGCTTGAATGCAGCCCTGCAGCCCAGGGGAGAGTTAATTGGGGCGGTGTGACAGGTTATAATAAAGATCGTGCGTAGTGTTTTCTATAAAAGAGCGACACGCACGGAATTAGAAAGCACAAGACGTTTGTCCATGCCGTAAATATACCGTGACGTGCGGGTAGGGGAGCGTCGCCAGGTCACGCTCCCGAGGACGGGAAGGCAGCTCCGTGCCTCAGCTCGGTTGGTTCCGACAGTTCGTGAGTTCGTGATGTCTTGTTGGCTTCGCAAAGGCCCCTTATCCCCTCAGTAAGCCCTCCGTGGCCTGCAGGCACTTACAGCAGTCAACTCCTTGTCATCTTTGTTAACCTCGTGGTGGCCTGCTCCATCCCAGTGTGCTGGGGTGTCTCCGCACAGCTCCGAGAGGAACTGGCTAAATCCTGCTCATCAAGGAAAGGAGAACAATGCCTTCCTGTCATCGTCGTCCCTTACTTTGTCCCCGTCTGCAGACGTGAGCGCGCCACCCAGCCTCCCTCCCGTATTTGCAGATGTCGCGTTGGGTGGTGCCCTTAAGGTCTTTTCTGCGCGCGCGTTTGGGGACCGAAACCGAGGCCTTCCACGCCACTCCTCAACCTGCGTCCATGGCTTACGCAAGTGTGTGAGCTCACCATCGCCACCACGCACGAGAAAACGGTGACCTAAAGCTCCCCGTGCCCCTAAACGCAAGGAGACGCCGAACCGCCGCTTCGGTCCGTGGCTCCTGTTAGTAAGCGCGTGTGGGGTTCAGTGCATTCTCGGTTCTCAGCGTCCTCACCGGACCCGCTTGCACTGGTTAGGGGAATAGCTGTCTGCACACGGCACCCGATCAGCTCATTTCTGTTGTTCCTGAGAGATGCGTGTGGCCATGGAGCTCCCCTGTCCTGCAGCACACGCCCACTCTCCCGGGACTCGCTTCACTGTTGGGATTCAGCACCGGCTTTGCAATCACAGAGATTCTCATACGTGTAACAGAACAGCAATGACTTATGGGGAACGTGACAGCTAGGGGACACTGTGATTTGTCCCGCCTTGCTGCAGGCCTCGGTGTAAAGCACCGGGTTTGTTTCCTGTCAGGTTTGGGGGCAGAGGGCAGAAGTCTCGCTCTATCTCCCCCTCCCACCGTGCTGAAGGATGAGTTTGAAGAGAGTTTCTGAAAAAGGGCATGACCTTCCAAAGTTCCTGTGACATTGGAAGCCTGAAAACGTCACCCAAGGACAGGAGCCAAGGTGCTCCTGGCCAGCGTGTCCGTGGGAACTTCAGCTCATCTTAACCTGCCAGCAAGGGGGGGTTGGCCGGGAGTCTGACGCTGGCTGAGGCCACCCTGGGACCTTAGGGACCACGGGCGTCGGACTGAGTTGAGCTGAGGCCACGAGTCAGCTGTGTTCGACACTGGTCTGCAGCTGTCACTGCAGCCCCATCACCAATGACAGCGGCCATCGCCGGCAGCAAGGGCCTGTAAGGACCAAAGGTGCCCCTGGTCATGCTCCTCGGGGGCCCATCTCGTGGGCGTGACCCTCCCCCCGACCAGAGCCAGCGGCCGTGTCATGCACAAGCAGCAGTAAGGACAGCCAGCAGGGGACGATGAGGAGAGAAAAGGTGGGAGCAGCTTGAGCTGGACAGTGATTGAGACAATGACACTTGAGCTGGAACAAAAATGACCGAATCAGACAGAGTACCCGATGAGGCCAAATTAGGTTGTCAGCGCTCAGCGAAGTGGGTGCCCCGGGGCTGGCAGAGTGCGGCAGCCGTGGGCAGTACGCCCCGTGGACGTGTGGACGTCCCCGCGGGCTTGGGGCAGGTCGAACGCCGCCATCCGCGGCTTTGGGGACCCGGAGCCTCAGGGGGACTCGGGCTCGGTTCTTAAAGCACAGTCACCTCGTTCCAAGCTGAGCGCCCAGCCCTTCCGTCATCAGGCCCCCGACGCGCGCCCAGTGCGCTGTGGTGACTCATTGCAGGGAGCACGCCCACCGCACTTCTCCGGGGTCCAGTCACCTGTTTGTACTTAGCAGCTGTCGCACTTACAATGGCCTTTGCCAACGCTGTGTGAGAGCCAGCGCGGGTACCTGGCACTCCGAGAGAGCGCAGGCTGGTGAGGGAAGGCAGCCGTGCGTGCCCTGAGTGACCGGGAGCCCTGGTGCTGGGCGACCGAGTGTGACAGCTGGATTCCTCGGGGCTCACGGACGCGCGGTGACCCCTCAGCCCAGCGGCAGGACACACGGGGGTGGCCCGCCTCCAAGACGCCCGAGGCCACACGCAGGAGGGGACAAAGGCAGTGACTGCGGGGCAGGGTCTGCGGCGGTGCCCCATCATCCCCGACACGGAGGACACTGTTCTGGGAAAGCGACGGTCACACTGAGCCCTTTGTGTTGGAATAACGTCGGACCCAGGTTCTCAGGGACTTGACTTAAGTCGGTAGGTCGGCCCAGAACCAGTTAGGTCCCAGTTCGATACACTTCCAGAAAATGCTAAGTGACCCTTTTTAAAGGTTTTGCTGGAACCAGGTAGAATGGGAACATTTAAGGAATCTTGGGAAACATGCTCACCTGAAGGTCACGTCTGTCTCAGTGCGGCGAGGAGGACGCGGAAACCTCACGGAAGCGCATGTCAGACCTCATCCGCTTCGCAGTGCGCGTCACGCCTGTGGGGCACTCCCTGCACACAGCTTGCTGTGCTCGGGTCTGCATACCTGCCCCAGGTGCGGAACAGCACAGGCTGTGCTGTGCTCAGGGGTCTGTGTACCTGCCCCAGGTGCGGAACAGCACAGGCTGGGCTGTGCTCAGGGGTCTGTGTACCTGCCCCAGGTGCAGAACAGCACGGGCTGTGCTGTGCTCAGGGGTCTGCGTACCTGCCCCAGGTGTGGAACAGCACGGGCTGTGCTGTGCTCAGGGGTCTGCGTACCTGCCCCAGGTGCAGAATAGCACAGACTGGGCTGTGCTCAGGGGTCTGTGTACCTGCCCCAGGTGCAGAACAGCACAGACTGGGCTGTGCTCAGGGGTCTGTGTACCTGCCCCAGGTGCAGAACAACACGGGATGGGCTCTGCAGGTCTCTTAGTCTTGCACAGTGACAGGCAATTCAGCAACAAGTCAGCTTAGAGAACAAAAAGGGGAGACAAAGGTGACGAAGGGTCTCATCCTAGATCAGCGGGGCCCTACCTTGTGGCGTCCCTGGGCGACATTGGAAGCCTCGTCTGGGCCACACGTCAAATGCACTCGCACGAACGACAGCCGACGAGCTGAAAGAAGGTCGCGGAAAACACCTCGTCCTGTTTGCGTTGGGCCGCTCGAAGCCGTCCTGGGCTGCGGGCTGGACGTGCCTGCCCTGGACGGTATCACGCGGGTCTGAAACAGTCGAATTTAGGAACCCTCATGTATGCACCAGCCATCTGCTCACCTCCCAGCTCCTCA
Organism: Lyroderma lyra; assembly: GCA_004026885.1. Taxonomy (NCBI): domain Eukaryota; kingdom Metazoa; phylum Chordata; class Mammalia; order Chiroptera; family Megadermatidae; genus Lyroderma; species Lyroderma lyra. The sequence goes on along the minus strand of PVJL010019094.1, from coordinate 1,911 downwards.
CCCACCTGTCCTGGTCCTGGACCCTGAAGATGATTGTCCCCTGACTCAGGAAGGGGCACCAAGGGACATCGCCCAGGAAGGACCCCCTCTTCCTGTGTCCGGTGGCTTCCCCCGGCTGGTTGGGACGTGGGCTGGAAGAGGGTGGTTTCATCGCACCGTGCTTGTGGCGCTTTGCGTTTCCTGCACCTTCGCTCCGACGCCTTGCAGGCTGCCTCTGGAGCGGTTTCTTAGCGACAATGCTGTGCCGGCAGTGTCGCCAGGGACAGGGACATGCACGTTTCAATGAATTATTTCCCGATGACAGCTGGCGGTCAGTGTTGTCATGTCCGTTTCGGGAATGCAGTGACCCCCCCAGTTAGTCGCGTGCCCCCCCGGCCCTACACATCGTTGTTGCAGCGTTTTTTACTGTGTTACTGCACACCCATCAGTTTATTCCCCACATCTTTGTGTGTCTTACAACATCAGGAGTTACAATGGCTGAAACTTTCCTGTAAAATTTCCGGTTCTTGCAGAGAACCCGTTTAACACAATTGTCACTGTCAATGCTTTTGTATTTTAAATACTTACAATGGGGCGTCCTGCCGTTACATAATCCTCCACAAAACAGGAGTAGTTCTCAGTGTGGCAGTAGCTAGAGGACAGATGGGCGCCCACGTCTAAACGGTCACACACGAAGCTGCCAAAGCCACTTCTCGACCTTCTTCGTGTCATTTTCTTGCTCAAGATGTTCTCGTTGATTCACATACACGTTAACGTACACGAAGGCCAAACTCTGAAGGATTGCTTTCATGGCCCTCTGCTCTCTGATGCGAACACCCTTCCGGTCGGTCTCAAAACACCCTTCCCTGCGTTTCAGACTGCGGACTTCGGACTCCCCTGAGCATCGCACGCCGTCTTCGCCGTCTCCGTAGTTTCCTAACCGTCTGCAACGGGGTCGCCCCTTCCGTGTCGTAAGGGTGAGAACGCTCACTGCTCATCGGAGCTACCTGTTGGCTTTTAATGCCGACCCCTCTGCACTTCTCGGAGCACTGATGCTTCGGTTTGTATTCTCACGGTGACGGGCTGGGTGGGGGTCCCAAAGGCGCACCCACCTCTCACTCACCAGACCCTGCATGCAGCCTGACATAGAAAACGACGTGACTAGATGGAGGAGCTTGAGAGGAAGAGGCTGTTTGGGTTACCCAGGCGGCCCCTAAACGCAGTCACCCACAGCCTTTGAAGATACAGGGAGCAGGTGTACCCCCCCACAGCACAGGAGAGGCGTACGTGAGCAGTCCAGCAGCACGAGCAAATGCCGTCTCCTGCCTTCAGGGCTGCAGACCGGCCCATTGGACCTTTCCGTGCCCGGGAGACCTAGCCGCCCTGCAGCGCGCTTCCCTCGCACACAGAGACGTGTGTTCAGCACGAATGCACTTGCAGGAAACCGAGGGCAGATTTTGCTGATACGCAGAGCCTCAGCCAGTGTCGTGCACCATCTTGGAAAGCCACCTGACCAGGCTCGTGGCGTGTCCTGGACGTTTGTCCTGGACGTTTGTCGTGGATGCCACATGGCTCTCTCAGCCAGCATGTAGGGTGGTTTCCTCCTGCAGTAATTCCTCGGCGGAAGCTTCTGCTGCTTCATCGTCAGTGAGTTGTGTCAAAACACGATTCGCTGGTTGGTTTGTGTGTATATGCAGTTTTCATTCTTTCATATTATTTGTTTCAGGTGTCGTGTTTTATATTGACTTTTAAAATATACATGCAGCTGTGTTGTATTTCAGGATTGTTAAAGCGTAATATACAGCACCGGTACTATAGTTCTGTACAGGTGTGGATATATAGCACATGTAGCTGTCTGTCTACCCACCTACCTATCCACCTATACACCTACCTACCTACCTACCTACCCACCTACCTACCCACCCACCTACC
>PVJL010019092.1:0-14592 GCA_004026885.1 Lyroderma lyra | reverse complement strand
GAATGCCTTCAGGAGCACAGGCACTCGAGCAGACCACACGCGGGCGACAGCTAAGTCTGTGAACTTGGCAGCACTGTGCACACAACTCGGTGAGGGGTCACCTCGGTCTGTCTGTGTCTCACAGCTGTGCTCGTGTGGACGTGTGGCGCTGTCTTGCTGAGGGGCGTTCATTATTGTTGCCGCGTGTGTTTGTGTGCCGCCGTGAGAATGTCGGAGCTTGAATTAGAACAATAAGCAGACGTTCAATTTCTTGTTAAACTTGGCAGGAGTGGAAGTGAAATCAGGGACGGGTGAGTCCAAGTTTATGGGGACAATGCCATGAAGGTGACGGCTGTGTGCACATGGAGAGAAAGCGTCACCTATGAAGAGAGGTCAGGGCGGCCAGTGACGAGCAGAACCGACAAAAGCATTGCAAAAATTCGTGGAATTGTGCGTCAACATCGTCGGCCGACTGTGAGACAGACCAAGTAACATCGATAGAGAAACAGGAAAATCTTAACCGAAAACCTTGGCATGAGAAAGGCGTGTGCACACGCGGTCCCGAAGGGGCTCACCGATGCACACAAGCAAAGGAGAGTTAAGGTTTGTCGAGACCTTTTGCAGAGACAAGACGATGTTCTGGGCCGTGTCATCACTGGTGATGATACATGGGTGTACCCATACGTCCCTGAGACAAAGCGTCCAAGTGCACAATGGAAGCCAATTCTCCACGACCAAAAAAGCTCCGTCAGTCCAAATCAAGCGTCGAAACAATGTTGCTAACCTTTTGGACATCAGAGGAATTGTTCCTCATGAATCTGTACCAACTGGACAGACAGTCAACCCAGTTTACTATTGGGAACTGCTGAAAAGGCTGCGTGAAAAAGTCAGACGAAAATGACCCGAACCTTTTGCCAACAGCTCATGGCTCCTGCATCAGGACAAGGCACCAGCTCACAGGGCATGTCTGTGAGGGAGCTTGTAGCCAGGACACACATCACTGTGTCGGACCCCCCCCCCCCCGCTCACCTGATCTGGCCCCCAGGGACTTTTTTCTTTACCTGGAGATAAAGGAAATAGTAAAAGGAATATATTTTCATGACATTCAGGACATCAAGGGTCATTCAACGACAGCTCTGATGGCCACTCCAGAAAGAGTTCCAAAACTGCTCTGAAGGGTGGGCTAGGTGCTGGCATTGGTGCAGAGCTTCCCAAGGGGAGTGCTTTGAAGGTGACCATTGTGATAGTCAGCAGTGAGGTGTGTTGTACTTGTTCTAGAATGAGTTCGTGAACTTAGTTGTCTGACCTCATATGGAAGCCAGAAGCTCGAAGACAAAGCTAGACATGATTCAGGCAGAAGAGGAGAACTAAGCTTTCTTTAGAAATGAGGGAACTCCACGAGAACCACCTGACTTCACCAGAAAGGGCTGCTTGAGATAATGCGCATGGCAGAGGAGAGACAGACAAGGGGACAGAGGCCTCGTCAAAGAAACAGTCAATGAGAACTCTCCAGACCTAGGAAGCAGCTGGGAACTCAGGTGCAAGACGGTGACAGAACAATGAATCATCTCAACGCAAAAGACCTTCTCCAAGACACATTACAGTAAAACTGCCAAGGGTTAATGACAAAGAGTTCCCAAGGCAGCCAGGAGAAAAGACAGTCACCTACACAGGAACCTCATCAGCCTACGTCAGACTTCTCAGCAGAAACCCCACAGGCCAGGAGAGAGTGGAGTGACACAGACCAAGGACTGACAGATGAAACCACCAGCCAAGACCTCTGTTCAGCACAATCACCCTTCAGATGTGAAGGGGGAAGAAAAGCTCCCCAGATAAACACGAGCCGAGGGAACTGACCGCCACCACACTTACAGGAGCTCATCACCCGAGACCCAAGGATGAAAGTACACACTTCAAGTAAGGTAACAGATGGAAGCAGGAATGACAACTTCAATTCACAACAGTGTGTTAAGCAGTGACGGCATAAAGGTTAAAGGGGGAAGGAGCCTAACTACAGCTGCTTCAACTTTTTAACAAACGCACAACGTAAGAGGATAATCTGTGACGACACAAACATAAAAAGGGAGGAGGAAGTGAACGGAGCCTGTGAGAGTGAATGAAGAATGTTTCATCCGTGAGACATGCTATACAAACCTCATGGCAGTCACAGAACAGGCATGCGGAGCTGAGACACGAACAGAAACACAGCAAGGACGACCAGACTTCAGTCAAATCATGGGCAGCTGGGTGCAGGGCTGGCCCAGGCCCCTTGGGGTGATGATGGCGCACAGGGCCACCCCGCATTAAGCCGACAGGTCTGGAGAGCGGACTCCCTCCTCGTCAGGACAAAGGTCTGCAGAGACAGGTGACCATCCACTGCCTGCAGCACCACCCCAGGGACAGAGCCACACACTGATGCCCAGCTCTGGCTGAACCGGACCATGGCCACCCTGTGGGACCCCCCGCCCCCCACTTCTCCAGTCTGGTGCTCAATCCGTCCTCCCCCATCCTCTTCCAAGTGCTGTGGGAGTGAGTGAATAAACACTGTGGGCAGCCACGTGACTGACCACCAGCTGGCAATAAAAACGAACTGATACGCACACGGATGAATCTTGAAGTAACTCTGCTCGTGAATTCGAAGTACCAGATTTAAAAAAGAGAATGCATCGTATGATTCCAATTCTTCAAGTTCTAGAAAATACGAATCAATCTGCTGTGACCATCAGTGCCTGCCTGGGGTCAGGGGGAGGGCAACTGCAAAGGTGGGAGAAAATTTTAGGGGTGTCGGGCATTTTTAACCTCGACTGGTGACACTTCCACAGATGCAGACGTATGCCAAAACTCATCAAACTGTACGCTGTACGTAAACACTTACATGTAAGTGCACACTTATTTGTAGGAAGACATTAAAATAATGGTCTCATTGGGGGGCTGGCCTTCTCCAGGAGCTACATGCCTGTGGCGGGTTCTAAGCTAGGGCTGGAATCACGGGTCTGAGCATGGCCAGTGAAGGGGTGCAGGAGTACCCCAACTGACTCACGAGGAAGAAAAGGCTCAGAGAGGTTCGACAAGGTGCCCTGGGCCACAGGCCACAGTGGAGTGTGAGACCCCAGGTCGCGGCTGGGCTGGTGCAGAGCCTGCGTGCCCCCACCCCCACCCCCAGCCATTGACAGTCACATTCCTCACACAGCGGTCAGTGCAGAGCGGGCTCACCACCAGGAACACCGTGTTTGCTACGGGAAGATCACTGGGACAGACACGTGTACAAATCCCCTAGAACAGCAAGCCCCAGGCCCAACCCTGAGCGCCATGCAAGCTGCCATCATACAGGTCTCTGGCTGGCTAGGCGGCCAGGCAATTCAGTGCCTCCTGACGTGGGAGGCTGGTTCCTTGAAGCTGCACCGGCTTAGGGCTCCTTGGGCCGTGAAGCCCAAGCACCGTCCGCGGTGCATTCGGGGCAGCGCACTTAACTCACACACACTGGCACGCTGCGGGGCGGCCACCTCTAAAACACGCCCAAGCTGTTAGCAGTGGCCCGAGCGTGCTCTGCCTTGAACGCTAACCTTCGGGGTCTGGAAGGTCGCAGAACCAGCGTAATTTACAGGGAAGTCTCACACACAGAAAAAACCATTAGAAAGCGGTCGGCGCAGCTGCACGAGGCACACTGCAGCGAAACGAGCCCGGCCACGCGGGACTCAACACTTCCCCGGCGCGCGGAAGCCGCCGGCCGGCGCGGGCCCGTCCCCGGGGGTCACCTCAGGTCCTCCTCCGCGCTCTGCGAAGCCCGCCGCGTTCGGACTCACACTTCGGAAGCGCGACAGCCACACGTGGGCAGCGCAGGTACGACAGACACACCGGGTCACACAAACAGCTGCGTGAGCGACACCACACGAAGCGGGCGGGCAGGGCGACGGCACGAAGAGGGAAACAGGGCTGAGCCGTCACGCCCGCGTTCCCGGGGGAAGGGGGGCGGGGAGACGCGGGACTTCGCGGGGGCGTTCACGCCGAGCGGCGCCCCGGGGTCTGTGCGGCCCGGCCCGGCCCGGACCCGCCCGAGAGGGGCCCGACCCACCGGGGCCTGGCCGGCGGGGGCTCGGCGGCGGGCGGGCGTGGGAGACGCCGGACGGGCGGCGGGGGGCCGCGCTGCGGAAGCGGCGGCCGGCGGGAGCCCGGGGTAGCCCGGGGGGCGGCGGGAGGCCGGGCCCGGGTCAGGGCCGAGGTCCAGAGTCCTCCGCCCGGCCGCCCCCTCCGACCGCCTCGGCGACAGGCAGCGGCGCGGGCCAACGGGGACGCGGGGCGGCGCGGCGCGACCAATGGGGCGCGGCCGGGGGCGGGGCCGGGCCGGGCGGCCGGCGGGGCGGCTACCTGAAGAAGAGGGTCCGGTACATCTGGTGCGCCTCGTAGTAGTCGCCCTTCTCCACGCTGGCGCGCAGCTTGCCCTCCACGCGCTGGACGCCGCCGCGGTTGCGGACGCCGTTCCGGGCGTTCTCTTGCTCGGCCATCGCCGCCGCCGCCGCCATCGGGCCGGCGCTCCGCGCAGGGCTGACGCTGTCGCAGGCGCGCTCCGCAGCGCCTCTCGGCTTCCGTCCCGGCGGCAGCCCGACGTCCCTACGGTGGCCCGCAAGGACTCGCGCGCAGTTGGGGCGGGCGCGCCGGCGGGCGCCCACGTGACCGTGGGGCTGGGCTGCGAAGGGAGACCACGTGACCGCGGGCGGCGGACCGCGGCGGGTCACGTGCCTGCGGGCGGGGCGCGGCCTGGCGACCACGTGACCGCGGCGGCCGCGCTGACGCCACAAGGACGGCGGGGCGTGCGGTGCGGGTCGGTCGCCGGTGCGGCGGGACTCAGGCCCCGAGCGCTCCGGTCCAGGCCGACAGCGGCCGTGGACGCACCTCACGGTCTTTAGGTGAAAAGGGCTGGAAGGCTTCCCGCGGCCTTTCGCTACGTCTCAGGCCGCTCGCGGCGGCGACGGCGGCGGGCGGGCCGCCGGGGGATACAGAACCGGGCCCTGACCGCCGGGACGGGGGCCTCCAAGGTCACTGTCCCCGGGCCGCCGCGGCTCCCAGGGCCCCTGCGGGCGGCGCCGCTCCCTCTGGGGAGAGCTTAGGGCCCGAGCCGAGCCGGGGCGAAGACCCCGCCCACGTGCACGGTCAGCAGGCGCTGACGGGTCCTGATTGTAGATACAGCATCGTTTGCGTCGTTTGGGTAGGAAAAAGGGGACGCCGACGTCCACACGTCGGAGACTGGTATAGCCATGGGACACATCTGTGCCCACAACGGAAACAGCTGTTAAATACAAGTTCCTTAATGATGCGAGACCCCCGAGATAGTTTCGATAATTGGACAAAAGTGAGGCACCGAACAGCATGCCCACCGTGCCGTCCTCTACACAACGGAGAGGGCAGCGCGTGGGGACAGTCCGCTGGCGGGCACACCTGCGGCCAGGACAGAAACGGGACCGTGGAGCCCCCAGGCTGGGCCCGGGCCTGTCCTGCCTTGAGTCAGTGTCTCTGTTAACACTGCGCCGGCCCCCAGTGTCGCCGCCCTGCCTCTCTGCGGACCGCGGTTCCCTCACTTGGCTCCTGCACACGGGCCGTCGGTGCTCACCAGGGACCGGGAGCTCAGCGCCTTGCACACAGCAGCGCTCCGAAAGCACGCGCTGACCGACCCAGTCCTGGGTTGGGCTTAACAGTGAGCTCGGGCCAACAGCTCTTTGGAACAAGAGCCCATGCTGGGAACGTCCCTTTGCGGAGGTCCACCGCCTCTTCTGTCCTCGTCAGGCAGCCTGCTCTACGATTCAGGTGTCATCTGGGTCTGCCCTCCAGAAGAGCTGCCCTGGGAAAGGTGTGGGACGTGGGGGAGGCTGGGGGAGCCCTTGTGAGGGCCGGCGGCCATGAAATCCAGGGACACCCCAAGCATGTGGCAGAACACGCACACCTAGTCGTCCCTCCCCCGCAGCCCCCCCGCAGCAACACCGCAAATCGAGAAAAGAGATAGACTCTATTACTCATTTGAAACATCACGTGCATTTTAAAAATTAAAACTCTTTATTTAAACATTTCAATTGCATCTTAACAATTTGGTGGCAGCAAAAGAAGCACTACCAAAGACGAGTGTTTTGAAAAGCATTTACAAAAATACATTGCACAAAGTCCTATCTTGCATCTTAAAAAATAAATTAATATTCAAAATATTTGCACCCCAACTCCCAGATTGTTTTATATAGGAAATTTTGATTTATACATTTATCCTGTACTATATGAAACATCTGTGTACATTTTATTCACCTGAACTGCATAGGCATTAGTTCCAATTCTAAGAGTGAAAAAAAAGGTATGTAGTTTTTGTACATTTGAGGACTGTTGTGCAATATACATAAAACTCTTCAGAAAACCAGTCAGCACCATCGTTTTCTCTTTTTCTGAAAATATGACATGTACGGTACAGCAAAACCTGTCTTAACCCAATAAAATGTAAATAATTTTAAGATAAGACATCTGCACCACTTTAAGTGCCTTGTGGATACCTCATTTATAAAGTCTGCTCAGTAAAACAGTTTCAGCATTAAATATTCATTATAACCCAAACGGGTCTCACAGGGACTGAGTGACAATGTCCGGCAGTCGTAATAAAAGGCCGATCCCACCAGGCTGCTGAGGGAAAAGCCGCCTGCAGGTGTGATGTGTTCACGGTCACCCACTCTGACAGCCATGGGTGGGACGAGCACGCACGCCTCAAGAGGTCTGGGGCAGGCCAGTGTCTGCTTTTCAGCAAAATTCAAGAGAAAGCCTGAAAACACCCCAAAGATTGGATTTCTCGGTTCCTAGGTGCACTGTGGGGTGAAAGCGCCGTGGTGATCCCCACGGGAGGCGCATGGAGGAGACCTGAGACCTCTACTTACGTGGCTGTTTGGAGCCGGTGAGACCCTCCTGAACCCACCACAAAGCGAAAGGGAGGGGAGGCTCCCAGGTTCCTGAAAGGGAGCCTGCGAACCGCGAACCGCCCGAAACCTTTCCAAGCTGCGAGCAAACTAGCAGAACACATGCCGGTCACGTCCCCACCTGGTGACTTCAAATACCTGCTGGTGCAGAATAAAGGGCAAGACCCACCCAAAGGAAAAGGAGTGCAGAACCCTGAAACTGGGGGACGTCGTTTTTCCCTGAAAGAAGAGTGTGCTGCACTGAAGACATGCACCTCCGCCCCCAGAGGTCCTTGAAAAGGGCCAGCGAGAGCTCCACGGACACTTCCAGCCTTTTCCCTCCGTCTGCTTTGTCCCTGAAGCCGAGGCAATAGAAAGAGCTTTATGCTTAAACACAAACCCCCCAAACGAACAGGTGTCTGTGGGGCGTACATTCCGGTGAACCGAGGCCAGCTGCTCGCGGACCTCCGTGAGTGAGCTGGGCGCTCGCACGCAGTGTTTCCAGTGGACAGCGCTTCCGGTTCCAGCCCCGCGGCGTGCCGCGGGCAGTCCCGGCGTTTATTTACAGACAATGTGGTCCTGTCAGTGCCCCCCTCCGGGACGCACCAGTGCCGCGGCCGTCCCGGTGTGCACAGCGTGTAGAGGGCAGGAGCGTCTTACTTGATGGGCTCCCCGTGGACCCTGAACCGGTACAGACACGTGTACTCGGGATGGCCCCAGTTAGACAGGATCCGCAGCTCAACGATCTGGAACGCTCTTTCCGGCCTTTTCTAAAACAGAAGGGGAGGAATCAGCTCACAGGCACTCTGGGGGAACCCCCAGCCACGAGCGCTGCGAGAGCCGTGGGGCTGGCCGTGAAGACTCAACCACAGGAATCCCTCCCGGGCGACCGGCCTCAGGACAGGGCACGTGTGGGAGCGGAGGGTGTGCGGGGAGTCAGGTTCACGCCCGCGGGCTGGCCCTCAGGCACCGCCCGCAGTTCCCGTCACGTCCGCTGACGGCAGGGGCAGGGGCTCACCGGGACGGGGAACGTCTGGAGGGACTCCCCGTCCTGGGCGTACGTGAACTGTCCCAGCAGCTGTCCCTCCTCTTCGTACTCGTTCTCTAGTCCCTGCAACCAAAACCACAGTCACCAAGTGACAGGAGCGACAACACTGAGGCAGCTGGGACCGAGAGGGTCCTGCCCACCCATGCAGTGGCGGCCCGGGCGGAGGAGCGGGGAGGGGGCGGCAGACCGGGTTCTCCGTGTGGACCAGACAGCCTGGTTCTGGAAGGGTCGTCCTCTCGGGGGCTGCGGCGCTTGTTTAAAAAGGACTCGGGGAGGGGACCGTCACACGACAAATGGGCAGCCATGTGCACGCCGTGCGTCCTGGCCTGGGGGCTGGTGCAGCCACGACTGCTGCGCTTACGCTCCGGCGGCCGGTACGCACGTGTGTGTGAAGAGGTCGTTGCCGTGGAAAAACGGTCGTTTTTTTAAGGAAAAAAATTTTGTCTCAACTCTCCCCTTACTGGGAAGAGGAGCCCAAACCCCCCACGTCCATGGTGGTGCCTGCAGGGGCTGGGGTTTGGGGGGGCCGTGTCCCCGCCTCCTCGTTCCGCCCGGAAGCCCTCACAGAGCCGTCAGGGGAGGCGCGGGGAGAACCTGCCGGAAGCAGGGGCAGGGAGGCGAGGGTCCCGCACCCGCGTCCTCAGAGCACCAGCCGCACAGCGAGCGCGCTCGGGCGGCAGCCTCCGCAGGCCCCTCCTGGGAACCCCGCGAAGGCCCCGGGCGCCGCGCGCACTCACGTGGACGGAGAAGTCCTTGGGGGCGCTGGTGATGTTGCCGGTGGGCGACAGCGTCTTCGGGATGTGCTCCAGCGTGAAGCTGGTGGGGCGGATGGTCATCGACAGCCTCACCACGAGGTACCCCTGGGAGCCTTTGAAGGCCCAGCAGTTCCCGGGGTAGATGTCCGGCTGAGGAGGAGGCAAAGCACCAGCCCTGAACGGGCGAACGGGCTCTTCTCCGCGTGACGGGCAGCGAGGAGGGGGCGCGCTGCACCCGGCGGGAAGCGTCACGAGCAAAGCCCCCTCGCGTCCAGCACGTCGGAGATTTCCGAACGCTAAGGTCCCGAAGGGACACCCACAGGGCCGGGCCGGGCCTTGTGCTGCGACGCACTGACCAGGCCGTGCCTGGGGACGAACCGAGGTGCCCGGCACGCCACCCGCTGGGCAGGACGGGGACACGGGGCACGAGGACCACCCTGGCCCCACACCCGCCCTTCTGCCCGCCCTGTGACAGGCGTCTGGGCCCTCTCATCACCCCCCTCGGCCATCCCAGAGGGGGCGGGAGGGCAGCCCCACAGGACGCTTTGTCCCTCGTGAGTCACCTCGCTGTGAGCAGCTCTCCCTGGCACCCTGGGCGGTGGTTCCGGTGGCTTCCACCAGCGTGCCAGCACTCCGAGAGCCACAGCTGTGCCCTCCAGAGAGTCTGAGCCCTGGCCCCCGCCCCACCCCCCACCCCCCGCCCGCAGACGCTTCAGAAACGCCCCCTGCGGTGAGCCGGGCCCTGGGCGTCTCCGGACGGAGGGCTTGTCCTCACTGTCTTGCTCACATACGTGTAACACGTGAAGCACATGCTTCATCCGACCCCGGGGGCCAGTCAGCACAACGGTGACCGTCCCGTGAGACAGGTGGGGGTTCCGGAGAACGACCTCTGACCTATCTCAGGGCCGAGGCCGCACCCAGGAGGGTCCCGCCAGCCACGCCGGCCAATCCCATGCCCAACCCCAGGTCCCCGCGAGTCCGAGGGATGTGACGGGGAAGCAAGCAGCCGTGCGCGTCAACCCTCGCCGGTGACCGGGGACGGCCTGCTGCCCCGAAGCCGTGCAGGAAGCCGGTCACGCCAGCCGCACGGCCCGCTTACCTGGATCACCACGCGCGGCGACTGCGAGAAGTACCACAGCGGGATCCCGAACAGGCTGATGAGCGCCGTCTTGGTCTCGTGCGTCTCGGAGCAGCGCGTGCCCAGGATGCTGCCACCTGCGAGCAGAGAGCGGCCGGCCTGGTGTCCGAGCCCAGCACTGGGCGGCGCCCCCCGCGCGGGGACTCGCTGCCGGGCTTCGACGAGCCGCGGGCTCTTGGCCACACGGAGATGCCCACGCTGAGGCCTGCGCCCCGCCGGTGCCCGCGTCATGAGCTGCGGCACGGGGGGACCCGCAGGGCCGGCAGCTGCGAGCAGGCGGGTTTGCGCCACGAACACGGTAGGACGACCCCGTGCCGACACGCCCGACAGCACGCCAGGCCGCAGCAGGCACGGCCGGGGCAGCCGCGGGGGCGCCGGTGCTGGGACTTCGCTGGCGCACGGCGGCTCACGCCCACAGCTGACGTGTGCGCCCTGAGCAGCCGCTGGCCCTTCCGGGGGACGGTGTGGACCTGGCACTAGAACAACGCCGTCCCCAGACTCCTGACGGCTCTCCCGTGTCCCTCGGGGCAGGGAGGGGGGTGGACTAGGAACAGCCTCCCAGCGATGACCCCGCCAGCAGTGACCGCGCCATGGAGTCCTCAAGGCCCGCTACTCACCGCCGGACTCCAGGGCGAAGTCCACCATGCCGGTCTTGTCCTGCGAGTAGAGCTTCAGGGCGTTGTTGACGATGACGTGCGCTTGCTGGATGGAGGCACGCCAAAGGGAACACCGAGCCCCGCGGGGGAGAGAAGGGCCCACGTGTCAGTGACAGGAATGACGCCACACGTGGCGGGAAGCACCCACTTCCAGGCAACTACGTCTGCGGTGACAGGCCTGGGGGACGTGTCAGCAGTCCCAGACTTTAGTCCTGCACTGGGGGCCGGGCCGTCGGGGGGCCGGGGTGTGTGTGGCTGCAGGGCCCTGTCCCCGGGGCCCACGTGGGCCCCACACTCTGTGAGCCTCGACTCCAGGACAAAGCCGGGATCAGCTGGGGACCTGGGGTCTGGTTCTGTGTTCCAGAGATTTTTGCGTAATTCCGGAAGGGACGTGGCCCCCCAGCCCCCAGAAGGGACACCCTGGGGACAGGCGTGTTACGGAGGCCTGAGGCGCCCGCCCGTGCGGGGCGAGTGGTGTCGGCCCCACCCGAGAGCCTCCTCGGAACCAGCCCCCCCCCCCGCCGTGCACGTACCGCCTCCGTGATCCCCGAAACCCCGGCCCCGTGCAGGGCCGACGCCACGGCCTCAGGCGACGCGGGCTGCTTCGTCACGGAGAGGTGCCGGGTCACGTTCCTCAGGATCTGCAGCTCCAGGTCGCGCAGTGACGCGTGCAGCTCGTCCTTGCTGACAAAGTGCGAAGAGAGCGTCCGCAGCAGCGCCGCGAGGGGGCCGTCCTGCCGGTCGTCGGAGAGCAGGTGCCGGACGGCCTCTCCGACCTGGGCCTCGACCTGCGGAGCGCACGCGGCCGCCTGTGTCACCCTGTCCCGTCGGCCCAGAGGCGGCGCGCGGGCCCCCCAGCCGTCTGAGTCTGCAGCGCAGACGCCCAGCGCGCCGCAGGGGACCGCAGAGGGCAGGGCCGCAGGCACCGAGGCCGCGCAGCTCCGCGTGGGTGCACCGCCACCGCCCTGCCACCGCCCTGCCACCGCCCTGCCACCGCCCTGCACCCTGTGCCCACCTCCGGGCGTCCCACAGGGCGTGTGTGTCTCACGCCCTCGGACGTCCCCCCGCCGAGAGGCTGCGGGGATGTCACCTGGTCCCGTGCCCCCGCCTGTCCCCGTGCTGCTGCGGTGAGCTCGCTCTCGTGCCGTGCTGAACGGCTACACACGCTTCTGCACGAGGACAGACGCCCGGCGCGGGGACGCAGGGACGTGGGGACACGGGACGGGGAGGTGCAGGACCGCTGCCTTTCCACCTGTTTTGCTCTGAATCTTCAGCGAGCCTGCGACAGCGCCGCCCGAGCTCTGCCTTCCCGCGACAAAGCAGCACGTGGGGGCGAGACCCACCTCCCCGGGCACGGCCTCCGCCTGGCCGCAGCTGCGCCCCTCGTGCTGCCCGGCTGTCAGCTCCGACCGCAGGCGGCCCAGCTCCAGCTCCAGCTGCCTCACCACCGACACGAGGCTCCGCACCTCCTCGGCGCCTCTGCGGGGGGACACGGCGCTCAGCTCACGCAGGGGACGCGCCGCCGTCCCCGAGGGTCAGCACGACGTCACCCTGTCCCGCACTGACAGGGGTGGGAGGGTCCGGGGGGCGGCCCCACCACGCAGCGCGGCCGTCGGCGTCCTACCTGGCGGTCCTGAGTGTGGTCTGTTCCAACGCCTCCTGGACCGCCTGGAAAGCAGGGGAACCGGGGCTCACCGCGGGCACGCCAACCCCCGTGGGCTCTCACTGGGCGGAGGGCACGCCTGCCTGGGGCCTCCCCGCGTCCACAGTCCAGCCTGCGAGCGGCTGGCAGGGGACCACGGTGGCTTTTCCACGTAAACTTTTACAGGACACACGGCACGTGCTCAGAGAGCGGGTCGGATCGCCGGAAGAGCCTGGGGGGTTTTCACAACGAGCGGCCTCTGCGGCCAGCACCGGCCGAGCAGGGAGCACGCCCCACCCCTCCGGGGCGCGTCACTGACGCAGCAAGGGGAGTGACAGTGACGTGGGACACGCTCCAGGTGGCACAGCCGCACCGGTCAGCGCACTCCGCCCACAGATGCCCACATAGACCCGCGGGTCCGGGCAAGAGGCCGCTTCCTCCTCGGGCCGCCCTCCCTCAGCTCCGCGGGACGTGCCTGGTTGTGACGCTGTCGGCAGGTCCCCACGGGGCTGTGCCACCTCTGAGGTCACCTGACAGACGCTCCCGGTGCGCGGTGTCTGCGGCCCCGATCGGCGCCAACCCCCGGCCTCCTGCCCTCTGAGCCTCTACCCTCCCACCGCACAGAGGACCTGGGTCCTTCCCTACAGGCAGGTCCCCTTGGGGGACGTGGTGTGACGTCCGGGTGAACCGGCTCTGGTGGCCCGGACCTCCCCCGGAAGGAACAGGCGTGCCGTGCCACGGAGCCGCCACGGGGAGGACACGCGCCGTGCCACGGGGCCGCCACGGGGAGGACACGCGCCGTGCCACGGGGCCGCCACGGGGAGGACACGCGCCGTGCCACGGGGCCACCACGGGGAGGACACGCGCCGTGCCACGGGGCCGCCACGGGGAGGCGGGGGGGGGGTACCTCAGAGCGGCCCGTCAGCTTTCCCAGGAGGCCTTCCAGGTGGGAGATGCGCGACTCGTGCTCTCGGTGGGCGGGCGCGGCGTCAGCCTTGAACGACAACAGGCGACACGGGGTCCAGGAGTTAACGAGGGGCAACACGAGGCGGCCCTGCACCCGGAGGCCCCGCGGACAGTGTCCTTGCGCTCCCCTCTAGCGTCTGGGGCCCGGGACCCGTGCTGAAGCGTGCACCACGGTGCCCGCCGACAAGCACGTCGTGAGGATGCACATGGCTCACGCGTGTGCTGGCACATGAGACAGTGGACGGAAGGAGCCCAGCAGGACGCGCCCGGGACACGTGCTAACCCCCCGCAGCACAGGCATCCTCGGGGGCCAGGAGGCCGGAGAGGAGGGGTCAGCGCAGCTGCAGACGGGGGTGGGGGTGGGGGTGGGGCCGACGAGCAGCAGTCTGGTCCGCACGTGCCCCCCCCCCAACCTCTCCGCAGCTCTGAGGAGGCAGAACCCCAGCAGGAGGCTCAGACAGGCTCCCAGGAAGGCGTGCAGGAGCCACCGGCAGTGCCGGCACCAAAGGACGGGGAGCGGGAGCCCCAGCCGTGCACCCTGAGCCGCCCCCTCCCCACTGGACCCGCGAGGGTCACAGCAGGAAGACAGGACCGGAGTCAGGGCGGCCGGTGAGCCGGGTGCTGACCTGCACAGAGGGGCGTCGCCAGCCTCAGCCGCAGGGGGGACGCCCCCAGGGCAGCAGGACCCCCCGCGGCAGCCAGCAGACACACGTGCCACCGCGCACAGAGGCCGACGCACCCCGATGCTCCGTTTCCCTCCGCCGTAACCGACGGGAAAGCCCGTGGCCACGTGCCACCAGGGGCGAGTGCCACGGGGAAGCGCGGCCTTGTGAGTGCCGGGGGCTCGGGGCAGACGCCGGGCTGAGCGGGGTCAGCGCGCTGGCGGGGGCGGGGGGCGGCGTGAGGAGGTCAGCACCCGATACCCCGAACTGCTGGGTGCAGACGGCAGCGCTGAGGAGCGGGACGCGGGCAGCGGGCTCCGTGTGCGGCGGCCAGGCCCGGCCCCGAGGTCCCGGTTCACGGCTGGGACTCTCAAACCGGCGACACGATCACTGCTGACGGCGCCAGGACGCGTCACGAGTCACATGCCCCCGGGGGCGTCCCCCCGCCCTGGAGGCCGCACCGGCCGGGTCTCGCCCCCAGAACGAGGACGACTCGAAGCCCGTCAGCGTCACCTGGGAGCACAGCAGCCCGTCGGCACGCAGGTCCCTCAGGTGCTGGCCCACCACGCTCCTGACCAGGGACGAGATCCCGTCACTGTCCCCGTGCACGCGGTCCACCCGTGCCTGCAGCGCCTGCAGCGAGGCTGCCAAGTCTCTGAGCTGCTCGTCGTGGCTCTGACAGCGCCCAGACAAGGCGGCCATCTGCGTCTCCATGTCGTGGACCCCACGCCAGCGGAAAGCCTCGTCACCACCCTGGAGGAGGAGGTGAGAGCACGATCCGGCACCCAGCCGCCTTGGGCACAGGGCAGCGCGGGGCAGCGGGGGGGGG
>PVJL010019091.1:0-14540 GCA_004026885.1 Lyroderma lyra | reverse complement strand
CTTGCTGCCCTGCACCCCCTTGCTGCCCTGCACCCCCTTGCTGCCCTGAACCCCATTGCTGCCCTGGCCTTCCTCCTCCTCTCTCCGAGGCTACCACGTCACTCCCAGGTCGCCCTGCGTGGAGCCCCCGGCCCGGCTGGCTGCTCTTCGCCTCTGCTCTGGTGCCCCATGCCTACGCCCCAGGGGTCTGTCGTGGGGTCTCAGCCGGGCACAGCGCAGGGCTCAGGCAGCTGCGCCTGTCCACCTGGCATTCTCCATAGCAACCAGGAACTGAATTTGCAAACTCCTGGCTTTTGCTGGGTCTGATGCCCATGGCAGATGCACAGAAAACTCCCAGAGCTGACAGGACACCTGGCCAGGTTGGTCCCCTCCCAGGGTCTGAACAGGGGCAGATGGGCCGGTGTGGGCACGGTGGTGTCTGGAGGGCTGTGGGCTGGTCGTGGAGCCACGCACCTTCCTGAGTGCGCGGTGGGGACACAGTCCCCAGGCCTGGATGCTGCCCAGAACCCGGGGCCGTCCCCGATCGGGTAAGTGTGCCAACTCCAGCTCTCCCGCCGACGGAGCACAGACACCCGGGCACGCCTTGGTTAATGCTCATGGGCTGACGGCCAAGTTCATTTCTCAGGTGCGGAAAGTGACGTTCAGAAAAGCGTTGACTTGTCCGTGCTCCCACAGGCAAAGCTGGGGTGTAAATTCGGACCACGGCGACTAACTTCCTGCAATGGCCCCACATCCTCAACCCAGAACCGATCCCCACGAAGGAGCGAGGGGTGGCGGAAGCAGATTGGGGTCCAAGCCAGGCCGCCTGACGTGCAAGTCCCAAGTCCACCACTCATTGGCTGAACGACCTTGGGCAGGTGGCCTGTCCTCCTGGCCGTGGGCGTCTGTGGGAGAAGGCCCTGGCCTGGATGCTGTGGGCATCACCGATCTTTCACACACTCACGCCAGTGCTCACGCCCTCCTTTGGGCCTGCGACAACGCCGTGTTTATGCCCACGTGCACACCCACGTTTACAGCAACATTATTCCCAACAGCTGAAGCGGACACAGCCCGAGTGTTTATCGATGGACCGGTGGATGGACCACCTGTGGCCTGTGCACACAGGGGAGTGCTGTTCAGCCTTAACATTGAGGACACTCCGGCACCCGAAACAACGTGGAAGAACCTCGAGGACGTAATGTAAACGAAAGAGGCCAGTCACCAAGGGACAGACACTGTGACTCCACTGCGTGGGGTCGTTAGCGTGGTCCCATTCATAGAGACGGGAAGGAGAAGGCTGGGGGCCAGGGCCCGGGTGAGGGGCAGTGGGGGTTAGCGTTTAGTCTGCGCAGCTTTACAAGATGAAAACGGGTCTGGGGGACACGGTGGCCATGGCCACACAACCATGTGACAGTATCTAATCCCATGGAACTGATGGTAAATGTTATGTTATGCGTGTTTGGGCACAATAAAAGCAATAGTGAAAAGTTTGGATTTGTCACAGCCTTATCAGTGACTACCCCTGGACCCAGTAAGTCCAGGGGCAAGACCACAGCCGGAGCCCTCACTGGAGACGGTGGTCCATGTCCACGGGCAGGGACCAGGGCTGCGGGGAGAAATGGCTGCTCTGCGTGGCGGGCAGAGAGTGGACCAGATGAGCGTGGATGACACCCCGATCGTGTCCGAACCAACAGCGAGGGAGGGACAAGGACGAGGGGCCACCGGGGGCTGAGGATGCAGGGCCTGTGCCAAGACCCCCGGGGCCGAACGCAGTAATAACTGCAATGGACCGGGGCACACCAGACAGACCCGGGGTTCCCTGTGCGTCAGGGCTCCTTACCCTTACTCACTGCGCAGCAACAGGGACACGTCCTGGGAAAGGCGTCCTGCTGCTCCTGGGCCGCACCCCTGTGCGCACGGTGCTGCGCAAGACCACGTGAGGGCGAGTCCAGCCCCGGAGACCCCCGAGCACGAGGCGTCGGGGCTGCCGTTTCACCACGAGCGACTTTTCTGAAAGGAGAAGGAGTGCGCTCTGAAATAACGATGAAGCGCGGTGTCGGAAGGGCGTGCACGAGTGACAGTCACGCATGACCGTCGTCGGGCGTCACGCGCTGCGCGTGATTGCACGGGCCCTGCTCCCACACGGCGGGCAGGTGGCAGGCGTGTCACCGGCACTGCCACAGACAGGTGAGGGACGCATTGCGCTGGGACTTTCAGACAGCCACGCCGTCACTAGGTGGCTGGACTGTCTCAGCTCCGTGACAGTCCACAGGACAGGACGACGGTCGTTAACGAAAACGTCACGCGG
This sequence comes from Lyroderma lyra, assembly GCA_004026885.1. Taxonomy (NCBI): domain Eukaryota; kingdom Metazoa; phylum Chordata; class Mammalia; order Chiroptera; family Megadermatidae; genus Lyroderma; species Lyroderma lyra. The sequence goes on along the minus strand of PVJL010019091.1, from coordinate 12,253 downwards.
TGCCGCACGGAGTTGCGTTTGGAGGATGCCAGGGGTCGTGGACTCAATGTGTGTCCCCCACCCCGATTCATGGGTTAAAACCCTCACCCCTGGGGAGCAACAGGACCTGCCGGGCGCTTTGTTCTGCGTGGGGCTGCGGGAAAGTCCTGGGGCGCCCGTGTGCTGTCCCCAGGGAGGCCAGTGCCTGCAGAGGAGCTTTCCCTCAATGTCAGCTGCCAAGGACGCCCGTGAGGGGGTGAGCCTCCCATCAAGGGAGGTGTGCAAGGCGAAGGGGCCGTGGGGGGGCCGCCTTGGCGGGTGCGGCCACCTCCGAGGCACCTGCGAGCGCGTATGGCGTTGGGCTTTGTCTCTCCAGTCCGTAAACGGGGAAACTAAAGCTAAGGAGGGGGTGCGGCCCAACGTGTCATCCCCGAGCTTCCGAAGTGGCCAGGGCAGCACTGCCCGCAGCGTCTGTGGGCGGTGGGGAGACGCAGGCCCGTTCCCCGGCAGGGTCGGGGTCGGGGTGCGGGCCTGCACCCCAGCCCCCGTGCGGGGACCGCCGGCCTGCGGGGGGCACGCGGAGCCCCTTCCCTCTGGGCTGCATCTGCGGGACAAGCCCCTGTTCACGGCCGTCCTCACTACAAAGTGCTGTTTGTGAGTTTTTAAAAAACACACTCTCTCTGGGTGACTCATGCATTTAAAATTATTTTAATATATTTTACACACTTGTGCATAAATGGGGCCATGTGTTCCTTTTTATTAAAGGCGTCTTATTGAGGCTGGTCATCATACGATCAGGACGCTCTCCCCCAAGCCTGGGGCCCGGCGTGGTCAACAGCGTGGAGGGGCCTGGTGGGGCCGGTGCCCGGCGGTCCCCTCAGGGGTGCAGTGGGCCCTGGGACTGGGGCACGCAGACCGAGACGCCTGCCTGGGGAGACTCCGGGACCTGCTCCCAAGCCCCAGGGAAAAGGCTGGTCGGGTAAGGAGTGCTGTCAGGTCCTGGTCTGCACACCGTAAGCACCGGGGTGGGCCAGGCACTTTGGCGAATCCGCAGAGCGGCCACTTAGCGCTCTGGAGATGCAAGTCGGTGGGAGCCAGCCTGCCCCCGTGAGCTCATGTCGTCAGGGAGCGGGCCACGTGAGCGGACCCTCCTGCTCCCCTGTGCCTCCCCGCACCACCCCTGGTCCAGCCCTCCAGCCACACCTGCTCCAGCACCGTGGCCTGGGCTCTTCTCTCTGCCTGACACTTGTGCGCCCCCGGACACCCGCGCAGCCAGCCGTCTTCCCGGTCCCCGCAGACGCTGTCTTCTCTGTAGGACCTTCCTGCCTGCTGGGCTCGTGTTGGAGGTCCCAGCCAGCACCCCCAGCTCACAGAGTTCTCCCTGGGGGACGCACTCTCCACTGTTTTTATTTTTCTTGTTTATGTCTGTCTCCCCTTCTAGAATAAAATCTCGACGCACTCGAGTCCTCGGCTTCTGGGACAATGCCTGGTCCATCGTAGGTGTCGGATATTTGGGGACCGATGGAGTCTCGTTGCTCGGTAAATACGTGGCCCCCGTGTTAGTTGGGGACGTACCAGCCGTGGAGTCGCTGGGCCACAGACGTGAGAACTGCCCACGGCCACCTGTCCCGGCCTCCCCCGGTGTGGCACAGGCTGCTCTGAGTCCTCCCTGCACTCCGCACGTCAGTGTCTGTCACTGCGTCTGTTCTGTGGCAGGAGTGGCCGCTCCCTGGGACTTTGATTGGCATTGGTGTCTTTTGCTAGCTGTACCGCCACATGGATAGGCTCTTGGTGACCTGCTTGCTCAACACTTCTGTCCAGTTTCTTCTGGGGCTGCATGAGTGTTTGGCTTTTTCTTATTAAATTGTAGGAGTCTGTACGTAGCCTGGATAAACTCCATTGTCACTGCGTGGGCTGCAAACAGAAGCCGGTCCACGGGGTGTGGTGAGGTGAGTGGCCATGACCCTGGTTCCCTTCCTGCCTCTGGGAGCTGGTGGGCATGGCTGGCCCAGGGGAGGGGCGCCAGGGTTCATAGGGGACTCACATAGTATGCCCCCCGATTGACTTCCCCAGGGCCTCCTCTCTGTCTCCTTTTTCTCGTTATCTTGTCGGTGGTTTTATCAACCTATCACCATACAAGCGTGGTAGGAAAGGGAGGGATTTCAGAAACTGTGCGGAAGCCGGGGTCCCCCGCCCCAGGCCAGCCCCCCGCCTGTCCTGGTCAGCTGCGCCCTGGACACTGGGCTGGGATGCCCACCTGACGCCTGGTCTGGGGAGCTCTAGCGCGCCCTCGGAGTCGGTTTGGAGGCTGCCTTCTCCAGGGTGACCTCCGTGATTTTCCTAGGCTGACGTGGGCACCTCCCTGGTGCTCCCACGGGTCACTCTGTTGCACCATCATTGCCCCATTATCTGGGTGACCATGGCTTCATGGCTCATTTCCTCCTGGACAGTATCTCACTGCCTGGCTGGCCCAGAGTGCGTTTGTCCATTCACCGACGGAAGGACATCTCGGTTGCTTCCGAGTTCTGGCAGTTACGAATGAAGCTGCTAGAAAGAGCTGTTCGCGGGCTTTCCCGGGGGTGCGTTTTTGACTCAGTTCCTTTGGGTGAGTGATAAGGAATGTGACCGCTGGATCGGATGCGAAATGTTGAGTCCGAACCCCCAGGACCTTGGAATGTGACGGTATTTGGAGATTTAAAGTGCTAATTAAGGTACAACGAGGTCCTCAGGGTGGGCCCTCATCTAATGTGACTGCTGTCCTACAAGAAGGAGGCTCAGACATGCGGAGGGACGGCCCTGTGAGGACCCAGGGAGAAGACGGCCATCTACGCGCCAAGGAGAGTCCTCGGGGGACGCAACCCTGCTGACACCTCGCTCGCAGGACTGTGAGGAAGTGAACTCCGGCGGCTGGAGCTGCCCCGCCCGTCGGCGCATTTGTTACGCAGCCCGAGCTGACCGAGCTGACCGAGTCGGACCGAGCTGACCGAGTCGGACCGAGCTGACCGAGTCGGACCGTGACCGCCACGTGTCAGGGTGAGGTGTGGCCAGACGTCAGGTCCTGGCCCTCTGCAGCAGGCGCCTCGCCTTTTCCTGCACTGCCATCTCTGGATGCTGTGGCCCAGTTGTCCCCTACACCAGTGCCTTCCCCTCTTGGGGACCCCAGTCCCGGTCTGCCAGGCAGGTTCCGCCCTCTCCCAGGTACAGGCCTGTGTTGCTGGCCGGGCCTCTCCCTGCGTCAGTGTCCTGGCCCTGAGCTCTTCCTGGGATGTCCGAAAGACACCTCCCGCCCCCATGTACCCCTGCAGCCACGCGTCATGCACAGCTTCGTTCCAGCCCCGCACCGACGCCCTGGTGCCCGGGGCCTTTGCGCAGGCCACAGCCTCTCCTGCCTCGTCGCCGGGCCCGGTCCTCCGCAGCCTCCAAGCACTTGCTCGGAGGTCACTCCCTCCGACAGCCTGTGCCCGCGCCCTGTCCGACTCCCATGAGCTGGCGCGCGTGCCATGGGGTGGCCGGTGGCCACACTTGTACCGTGTTCCCGCGTGTCCGCAGGGCGCAGTGCCTGGCGCGCACAGGGAACCGGGGACTGGGGCGTGCGCAGTGAGGGCCGGGGCGGAAGGGCAGGGTGCAGGGTGCGGGTGGGTGATGGCCGGGGCTTGTGCGGGTGCCCTGGGGGGCCGAGGGTGCCCCCTGTGCCTGGGGCCTCGCCGCCTGCCCCCTGGCCCTGCTCCACACCCCCAGCGCCCTGCTCGGAGGCCCAGACTCCCCGCCGCGCGCTCGCAGCCGCCCCGCGCCCACGGCTTGGCCATTGTTTTCACAACCACGTCAGTATCGAACAAACAGATGTTTATAGTTAATCCCTAATTTCGCCATCAAAAAATATACAATCTTGGGTAGAAACCGAAGAGGAAAGAATTTTTTAATTTACAGTGTCTCCCTACTGCCCCGCTCTGAAAATTGAAATTGCTGAACGGCCTCCAAATTCAATATTGCAAGTCAAACAAATCTATGTGTTCTCCAAGAGGAAGTATTGAATGTCCGACCAAGATGGAGCAGGACGGGAGAGTCGGGGAGGAGGGGGAGCCCCCCACGTGCTCCGCGCCCCGGGACGCCTCCCTCCCGCCCGGCCTTCGGTCCCCTGTTGCTGCTTGTCATCTTGTAACGAGCCGAACGCCTCTGGGCGGTGGTCTCCTCGACGGGGCCGGCGGGCCTCAGCGGTCAGATGAACCCAGCGTGTCCCGTCCGAGTCCGCCCCTGCCGCTGGGGAGCTCGTGCCCTCCTGGGGGTGGGGGGCACCTCTGGGATGAGACTCATGACAGTGCCAGGATGGGTCAGGTCTGCTGGGGGCAGGGCGGGGCTTCAGGGGCCGTCAGGAAGGCCTGAGCCGTAGGAGACCCTGGACCTGAGCCTGGAGACACAGGCAGGAGGTCCCCCCGCAGAGGGGCCTGGGGGTCAGGGCGGGGCTGGGGGACGCGCTCACAGGAATTTAGGGACCATGGTCACTGACTCAGCTCCCTGGCTGGCAATCTCCTTGCCACCCTCCACTCCTCCGGTCCCCCTGTCGGAGTTTCTGGGACCCCCCTCGGAGTTCTGGGACCCCCCTCGGAGTTCCTGGGACCCCCCTTGGAGTTACTGGCCGTGCATTTCTATAGGGACGAGTGAGGACCCCCCCACCCCCTTCTCCCACTCCTCCAAGCTTTCCTGACTGGGTGACATGAGCCCAGACCCCCAGGTGCCGTGTCTCCCTGCCACTTGGTGCCCGGCCCCTTCTCTTGCTCAGTCCCATACCTGCCTAGGTGTGTGGCTCCCCGCCACCTTGTGGAGAGGCACCTCTTTCCCCACATCGAGGGGGGCCTCCCCGGGGGCCGTGTAGCCCTGAGGGGCGGCATGAACGTCAGTGTCCACCACACGCATAGGAAACTGAGGCACAGAGTGTGACGGCTCCTGAGTGGCCACAGGACAGGCAAACCATTCCCGCACGGGTAAACCCTCATATAGGGGCCCCCCAATTCCTTTCCTGACTGCCTGCTGGGCAAAGGGGATTGAAGGGGGTGCATTATGTGAGGGTGTCTATCAGGGTGCAGGTCTGATTGGGCCTTTAGAAAGGTTGGGGGGTCTAAGGAGGGGGCAGTGAGCTCAGTGGGATGGGGACTGGGAGGGGGCGGGTGGGATCCTCACAGAAGCATCTGGAAGATGGGGGTGGGGTGGTGGCAGGAAGCCCAGCCCAGGCCTCGTGGTACAGCCCCCAGGGCCCACCTGTCGCGGGTGGGAGGGTGACCCAGGTGTGGCCGTGGAACCCTTCCTGCCGAGGACGCAGGCCGCTGCCCAGACCTCTGGAAACGGCTGTGTGCAGGCTGTTCCCGGGAGTCCGGTGCGCCGGGGTCTCCAGGTCCCGCCCGGGGGGAGCTGGGGACACTCCTGCATCAGGATGGGGGCCGCCCTGCCAGAACCAGACCGACCCAGGCGGGCGCCATCCCCAAGGGACACTGGGGGGCTAGTCCCAGAAAAGGAGGGGAGAACAGCAGAATGCCATTCTGTGAGGGAGACACCCCACAGTGAGACCACGACAGAAGTCCCTGCACACTGTGAGGTGCTGACCCCAGGGGTTGTGCTGCAGGGTGGTGGCCAGGAAGCCGAGTAACACCGCCCCCTTTCGGCCCCCCGCCGCATGGCAGGGGCTCGCGAGGCAGGCTGACCACTGCCCCGTCGGGGGTCGCGAGGCAGGCTGACCACTGCCCCGTCGGGGGTCGCGAGGCAGGCTGACCACTGCCCCGTCGGGGGTCGCGAGGCAGGCTGACCACTGCCCCGTCGGGGGTCGCGAGGCAGGCTGACCACTGCCCCGTCGGGGCTCGCGAGGCAGGCTGACCACTGCACCGTTGGAAACGGGATAGTCCTGGTGTCCTCCGTCCCTTTACCACGGGTCAGCCTACGGATGAGGGGCACGCAGCGCTGCTGAGCCCAGCCGCTGCCCAGAGGTTCACGCTGTCACCCACCCTGCGCAAGCGGGCTTAGAGGGGCAGCGTGCCTCACCTGAGGTCACCCGTGCGGGCCTCACATGGGCTAGAGAGGACAGAGGACCCTGGGGTCAGGGCAAAGACTGCCGAGAGGCCCCAGGTGTTCACCGAGGAGGCGGGGCCTTGGGGGAGGGCCCTGAATGGGGCGGGGCCTGTGGTGGGCGGGGTCTGCGGTGAGTGGGCCTGCGCACAGGGCAGCTGGGCTTATCCTCGGAGTCCCCCGCCTGCAGCTGGACTGCAGGTGGTGAGGAGGCCCAGCCGCAGCTCGTCTATGGGGGGGTGACCCAAGCCCTGCCCTCCACGCTTGGGGCGCCTCAGATTCCTCCGGGATCGGGTCCCATCTCCGGGCACCGGAGCTGGCACTTGCTTATCGAGTGGCCCGGACGCTCCACAGTGGTTTGTGAATGTCCTTTGCACAAAGCAGAACCAGCAATGGAGATGGCTTCCGCAGACGGGGCCCGGGGGTCTGTCCCTCCGGCTGTGGTGTAGCGGCCATCTCCCCGCTTCTGCAGCTGCCCGCGGCCATGTCCTCGCCTAGCTGTCAGCTCCTCGTTTCGGCGTGCGGTCCACTGAGACCCTGCGATGGCTCTCGCAGGAGCGCTTGCCCCCTAGGGAGGGACCCCTGCTGTTGCTAGGAGCTGGGGCTCTCGTTTCTCTCGTGGAGTGGCTCCGCCCCCGCTCCCGTCACTAGCCAGGGCTGGTCCCTAGCTCTGTTCTCCAAAGCTGCCTTTGTCCCTAGATATTGAGGTGTGTCTCCCACGCGCCCGGCTTGTGATAGGGCCTGACATGTCCCCATCTGCCATACCTGTTAAACACACAAATGTCCTCGGAGCAGTTTTTACAAGACTCCAGTCCTGTGGGCGTCACGGGCTGCACACGTTGGGATCTTGCACAGCTAAGGCCTCGTTCCTGCGGTGGGCCTGCCCTGGCCTTTTACACTGTGCAGTTCCCAAAGAAGCCACGGCTGGGCAGTGATGTTTGCGTGCTGGTCACGTGTCTCTCATGTGCCCCGTAGATGTGTGAGTAGTAAAACGTGTGTGCCTTCTGCCATTTACCTGTGGGCCACGAAAGGGCTTCACCCTAGGAGGGGTGGGCTCATCCTAGGAGGGGGTGGGCTTCACCCTAGGAGGGGGTGGGCTTCGTCCTAGGAGGGGTGGGCTTCGTCCTAGGAGGGGGTGGGCTTCGTCCTAGGAGGGGGTGGGCTTCCCATGCCTTCTGCTTGAGCCCATTTGGGGCACAGCCCCTAAGAAGTCATGGTCCTTGTGAACGTTGGGCACTATTGCAGGACAATGATGCCCCACTGGTCATGCACGTGTCTGCCAGGCCAGGAGAGGAGATGGCCACATGCAACCAAGCCATTCAGCCTCAGCCACGGGGTTGCCGGGTCACAGGCGTGTGGGGCAGACGCTTGCATCTGTCGTGTGCTCTCCTGTGGTTGTGTGTTTTGCACCATCTCTGCAGCCACCGCTGATCCCCACAGGTGAGTCCCAGCACGAAGAGGACCCAGGGAGGGGACACGCGGGTCACTCTCACAGTGCTGCTAGAGAGGGGAGCCTGGGCCACAGCCCCACCAGGGCCACAGGGGTGCTGTTGGCGTCACGCAGGATCTCGCCCTCTCTGGGCTGGCTTTCCCTCATGCAGAACAAGGAGGCTGACTTGCCCTCTGACCTCGAGGTCACCCTGACTCCGTGTAACACCTCTTTTAGGGGTCACTGCAGTGCCCCTGAGCCACATAGCAGACAGTGGTCTTCTACGATGGGGATAATTATGGCCTCGCCCTTGAGCTGGCCCCGAATAATAGCGTGCGTTGACTGCATGCAGGCTACCGCTGTGCTGGGCAGTGGGCAGTCGCCGGCCTTCCCGTGGACCCCAGCCCCCAGAAGTCCCGAGGCAGGTCCCATGTGGTGATGGAGAACTGCCCTGAGGGGCAAGCGCCCTGAGGGGCAAGGTGACTCGTTCAGTCTCACCCCAGGGAGGTGAAGCCTGTCCAGTCCCCAGATCTGTGCGGGCCACCGCCTCCCTGGGGCCTGTGGGGTGGGGGGCGGTGCTCCGAACCCTCCGTGCTTCCGCCAGGGCCGGCGCAGAGCGCCTCAGACCTGGGGGCTGAGACAGCACACACGTGGTCCCCCACTGTGCTTGAGCTCCGCGGTCAGGGTGTGGGCAGGGCTGGCTCCCGCTGGGCTGGGGGGGTGTCTGCTCGGGGCCCCTCCCCTGCTCCCACGGTTTCGGCCTGGGCTTGTGGGTGCATCGCCCCAGCCTCTGCCTTCCCCTTCACTTGGCGATCTCCCTGGGCGTGGGTCTGTGTCCAAATCCCCCCTTTTTACGACAGCAGCCGTGCTCCAGTATGACCTCAGCTTACCTAATTACCTCTGCAATATCCCCATTTCCAAATGAGGTACCAGGGTTAGGACTGCAGCACACGCGTTTGCGGGGTCACGGCTTCATCTCCAGCAGCCCCGCGGCGTGAACGTCAGTGGCTGGCGGCTGCCCGGGCCGTGGGAGTGCCGCCTTGGGAGGCTGTGCCCCCAGGGGCCGGCGGGGCGCTCACATCTGAGGCTGGGGTGTGGCCGTAGGGAGAAATGCGGGGACAGGGCTGCGCGGGGGCGGGCGGGTGCTGTCCATGCACATGCTCTCCTGCAGGGAGGGACCCCAGACCTGCGGAAGGCCCGTGTGTGGGGCAGGGACGGTGGGGGGCGCCAAGTGGGGGAGCTGGCTCTCATCGTCTGTCCACGCGTTCGTTTCCACTACGAAAAAGAATTGCAAAAACAATTTTTAAGCATTCTTATTAAGAGTAATTCCAAAGTTTAGGACACAGGACCTACCTGGTGGGCAGCCCGAGGAGCCGGGGGACGAATAGCTGGAAACACTGGAGCAGAGGAGCCGGGGCTGAGCCCAGACGGCCAGCGGGATCGTCCAACCCCGGCCGGGAGGGACGACGGGGCAGCCAGGTGTGAAAGCCCCAGGGCCTCCTGCCAGCCGGGCTGCCAGGCCAGCTGCCCTGGGGCCTTGGCAGGCGCCGCCCCCAGCCCGCAGCTGGCGGATGATGGATGGGCCGTCAGCACCCGGCCAGAGCGAGTTCGCGCGTGTTTGACAGTTATTTACCGGCCGCGTAAACACTGACACCTCGGACCGCCGTGCCATCGGGCCGGCAGCGCCCCGGCCATAAATTACCATAAACGACGCCCACCCCGCTGACGAGCCCCGGCCCGCCGCCCGCCGCCCCAGGTCCCGTGTAAAACCCGGCCCGGCCCGTCCACACTCCGACGCGTTCCTCGCTCCTTCCCGAAAAGCCGCCCCTCTGTCTTCTTTTTTATTTCCCCCTTTAAAGGCCGGACATAAAACCGGAGTCGCTGTGGCACGGGCGGCCCATCTGGCGGGCCCGCCGCCGGCCGTGCGCCCCAACAGTGTGTGGTTGGACGAATTCCGAGGCTTATGAAAGCACGACCGCGCCCGGCCCCGGCGGGAGTGCCCGTCCAGCTGCGGGCGTGAGCAGGGCTGCCAGGCCCGTGAGTCAGGGTGCCTGGCGGGGGACGAGGGGCCCGTGGAAATCACCGTGTCCACACGTGTTGACACGGCAGCGTCGCCGCTCCGAGCCCTGTCTCCAGCGCTGGGGTGCGGCAGTCCTCGGGGAGCCTCGAGACCTCCCAGGCGGTGGGGGGGGGGTCCTCTGTCCGGCTGTCTCCAGGGACTCAGTCTTCGCAGCTGAGAAAGGGGTGCACGGGCTCGGCCACTGACGTCAGCTGAGCTCCAGCAGCTGGGCTGGTCCCTGAGCCTGGGGTGGGACACGGGGCTCCGGCATCCCGCAGCCCCGCCCTGCAGGCCCCCAGCGGCCTCCATGCGGCTCAGGGCTGGGTGTTTCTTACCTTCTCCGTGCCTCTGAGGGTGCTGGGAGGGCTCAGCACCCAGAGTTCTGCCTGGTAGATGCGCCAGGGGTTCCTGGGCTCTTCGTGCAGGGCAGCGTGCTAGGCCCCGAGGGAGGCCGGAGAGGCCGTGTCCTGCAGATCAGCCTCTGTGGGGGCCTTGTGCTGGCTGCTGAGGTGTGTGTGTGCAGAGGGGTGCTCCCACGGTACCTGGCATGGGCTGACCCTGTCTTTTTGGGGTGGCATCAGCCATCCTGGGCCTCCCAGGAAGAGGCACAAACAGTCCTTGCAGAGCTGGGGTTCCTGGCCACCCCAGGGCCAGTGAGCCACTAAACGCCCCTTGGCCTGGCCTGGCCTACAGCCCATGGACACATCCTTTCTGCAGGCCGACTATGGGCCCCCACCAGGGTGGGGACTGCTTTAATATTTTGTCTGGGTCTCTGGCTTTGGGATACAGAAGGTGCTCACTAAATGCCACGGGAGGGGTAGGAGGCAGGAGTTGTGGTGTGAGCAGAGGTGGAGGGGAGTCCCAGCAAGGGAGGGACAGAGCTGTCCTGCCTGGGGTCGCCCCTCCCTCAGGCACGTGACTTCACCTCCTGGAGTCCCAGTCTCACCCTTTATCCAGCAGGGGTGTTTAAAGCCCATCCAGAGGTGCCCCTCGCACAGGGTGGGTGTTAGAGGTGGGTGGGTGTAGTTGCATGCGGTCAGACGCTAGTGATGTCAGCAAAGTCCTGGAGGTCTTCCTGGAGGAGGAGGCCTGCTGGTCACAGACACCCCTGGCGGGGAGGGGAGATGTGGGAGGAGTGTGGGAGCGCCAACAAGGGCAAAGCCTGGAAACCAGAGGAATCATGAGTGGTGGCAGCGTGGAGGCTGAAGTGGTTGGGTCTGTGGGCAGGGATGTGGGGTGTCTGCAGGGACACGGGGTGTCTGCAGCTCCATGTCTGCCTGTAGGGGCATTCGCAGACCACTCTGAGGCTCAGAGGGCACAAAAGTGGCCAAGGCCACCGAGCAAGTCGGGGGCGGATTGGGACAGGCAGCTGGCCACCCAGCCCTGCTCCGGAGAGTCCAGGCTGCTGTGACACTGGCTTGGGGACCCCAGGAGCAGGGCCACGTGCCGCCACCTTTATTAAATTCATATTTCCACCTCCGTTCTGCCCAGATATCTGTGTTTACCATCGCGTTGGGCAGTATTTATTTTCTAAAGGCGTTCTGTTTAAACAAGGAGTTTCTCTCTTAAATTCGACTCCAATTTCCTGTGGCCCCCGGCCCTCCGTGGTGCTGACATTCATCATTTACATGACTGCACGTTCGTGGAGGCGGCAGCCACGAACCCGGGCTCCCTGGGGCTTCCCCTGACTCTTCCAATCAGGGCAAGGGTCCCCCATCCTGTCCGGCTTCCTGCCGTGCCCGTCACACCGCAGGGTGAACAGAGGTGGGGTGTGCCAGGCGTGGGGTGCCGGGGTCAGCGCGGCTGCGTGGGGCCCCCAGCCGCTTCCCGCTGAGCGTGTCTGTGCAGGATGTGGATGGAGCTGGTGCGAGCTGTGACGGCCAGCGGAGCGTGGACGCCAGCAACAGCGGGGCGGGGGGGCCGGAGCGGACGGCGGGAGGGGCGGCCGGTGCTGGGCCCGCGGGCAGCGATCCTGGCGCCGGGGGCTGCAGAGCGCTCACGGTGGGCAGGGCACCTGCCATTGGCGCCTCCCAACAGCCCCTATTAGACCGTTGCACAGGTGGGGAAACTGAGGCCCAGAGTGGGCGAGCAGCTCGCTCAAGGTTACTGAAAACCTAATGGCTGGTGGGGACCCGCTGTTCCTTCCAGGTCTGTGCCTGCGTGTCCCTGGCATGCTGCAGGTGGCCTCGGGGGGACACCAACACCAGGGGGCAGCTGCCTCCCAGGAACCTGGTGGCAGAGCGTGGGCGGGGCCGTGGGGACACCTGGCCCTCAAGGCAGCACCGAGGCCCATGGCCCCGGGCTGTCCTTTTGAATTGGCAGAGAAGTGCCCTATGCGTGCCGGGTGACGTTCTGATCAGCGCACGCATTCTGAATCGGTGCCACAATGAAGCTAATTCCCATCCCAGTTTCCTCTGTGGGGAGGACACTTCAGGTCCCCGTTCTCTTTAATCCCCAACGGGCACCACACGCCGTGCGGGTTTGCTCTCACGAGGTCCAAGTGCGTGAGCGAAGCCTCTAGGCGCGCTCTCCGAGAAAGCACGAAACCCTGGGGGTCGCCGGGGGCGCCCGCCCGCCGGTGCTGCCCCGTCCCACCTGCACGTCCCACCTGCACGTCCCACCTGCACGTCCCACCTGCACGTCCCACCTCCACGTCCCACCTGCACGTCCCACCTGCACGTCCCACCTGCACGTCCCACCTCCACGTCCCACCTGCACGTCCCACCTGCACGTCC
>PVJL010019090.1:0-14578 GCA_004026885.1 Lyroderma lyra | reverse complement strand
AGCAAACCGTGAGAGGCCGGCCTCGGTCGATGACCAAGCGCCTAGCATACCAATGACCAGGCCTCTGGGAACAACTGGGGCCGATGCGTGACATTCCAGCCGTGAACTGGCTGCTCCGCACGGGCAGACACAGACGTCCTGGCTGAGCTCCCAGCTGGCAGTGCCCAAACTCCCCAGGAACCCCACCACGCAGCTCCAGCTACAGTGATGACACCCCACCTCCACCCAAGGCACCGGGGTGTATAGCCTGCTTTCCTGTCCATCCGCCCGGGGGGCTCTGCAGAGAGGACAAGCAGCCACGGCCCTCGGTCCCTTGCAACCAGGGACCCCCTCCTTCAAGCAAAGGCTTTCCTGGGGGACAGGATCCGCTTTCCTGGAGTTCATCAGTTTTGGGGGGACGGGGCACGCCCTGGACGCTGTGTTCCAGCCTGGCTGCACCTCCCACAGGGGGGAGCATGCTGAGGATGGAGATGCAGCCGGTTCGGAAGCAGGGCCAGGCGGCAGCAGCCTTGGGGCTCACAAGAGGGGTCAGCCGACCACCTCACCGGGCTTCCCGCCCAGCAGGGGCAGAACGGCCGGCAGAGGTGGCGGGGTTCTCATCGGGGTGTCTCCACGGGCTTCTCTTTCTCCAGAACATTTTTAGCAAAATCGTGCCAGGAAACCAGATGAGCCCTGGAGGACTCCCCCAGCCTGAGCCCTAAAGTGTTGTAGGGGTTGATTCCTTCTCTTGTCCCCCATAAGCGAGAGGGACACCCCTTCGCGTGTCACCAGGAGTCCCTTCTTATTCGTTTCATGCCCTGCTCATCCTCGCCATCCAGGAGGGCAGAGGTGGGCATCTCCTTGTAGGGGCTCTCGGAGCCCCTTGGCCTGTGTGTACAAGCCTGCACCCTACTATTCATTGCTCCCCGGGGGCAGCATGTACCTCAGAGGCATGCAGGTGGCTCTGGGACCTGCCCTGTGCCTCGTCATCATCTGGGGAGATACTAAAAACTGCCCACCCTGCCTCCCAGAGGTCCTGATGAAGCTGACCTGAGGTCTGGACATCGAACAACCCCACCGCTGACTCTAACGTGCGGTCAGCGCTGACCCCCTGGGGCAGGCAGACCGTCCATGACAGCTTGTCTTAAATGAACCAGCGAGGCAGCTTTGCCCAAGCCCCAGCACCAGCCTGTGTGCGTGTGCGCGCATGTGTGCGTGTGTGTGCGCGTGTGTGTGCGCGCACGTGTGTGCGTGCGTGTGTGCGTGCACGTGCGTGTGCGTGTGTGTGCGTGTGTGTGCCTGCGCGTGTGTGCGTGCGTGTGTGCGTGTGCATGCGCGTGTGTGTGTGCGTGTGTGTGCCTGCGCGTGTGTGCGTGCGCGTGCGTGTGTGCGTGGGGTGAGGGGTTCTCAGACCCCTACCATTTCTCCACTGTTAATACCATTTGTTTGAGTCATAGAACTCTTGGGGGAGCCAAGTTCTGGAAGGAGAGTTACCGGCAGGCACGTGTCTGCTGATGTTTGGGACTGACTGAATAACTAAGTCTTAGGGAGCCCCTGCCTGCAGCACAGGGACTATGTTGCGTGTCCCCCAGGTTCGCCCCAGCTCTGCCAAACCTCTTCCGCAGCATCTTCTAGACTGCCGCCCACGGCTTCTGCGACCTCGTGGGAAGTGCTTGTGGGTCGTGGGTAAGTCTGAGGGGCTGTGTGTGCGGTCCCGGGGGGCCCAGGAGCCCTGCAGGGAGTAGTGCTCTTGCTGAGAAGGTACCCTAGGATCTGGGCGGCTAAGGCACGCGTCCCATTGTCCCAGGTCTCACCGCTGGCGTGTGCACGCTCACGTGCCAGGGGGTTTGCAAGGCCCACGCCATCGTTTAAAAAACCCATTTCTTATTCTTGCAACTTCATCAGATCTGAATTTGCGAATTTACAGAAGCTGATGGGACCGAATGGGCTTTCCCTGAAAGTTGGAGGCGATGACAACCAAGTCGGGGGTGTTCCAAGTGGGTACATCCTGTAAAAACAGAAGCGCTTGCAAGCCTGGAAAGGACAAGCCCTTATGTGACAGAATGAGGAAGACGAGAGAAGTGCGAAGGGACAAGGACACAAGGTCTTTCCTGGGCATGTATAACGGGCCCCTCCCTGAGATCCAGGAAGGAAGCAAGACACAAAAAAGGAACAAAGCCAGGCCAACTTTAAAAATTATTTAATAGAAAGTCCCATGTCAAAATGTAACAATAAACAAAAATACACGTGTATAAATATGCATATATAATTAGACCTGTACACTTTCTCAGACCCTTTTCAGAATGGGAGAGAATCATCATTACATCTCGGCGGTCAAACCAAAAAGAATGGTCAAGCCATGTGGACGCACATGGGCTGCTGACGCCCTCTGGGGGTTCACAGACTCCCAGGCATGAGGGAGGGGGGGACATTGCCAACTGCCTTTTTCTGGAGCCGCAGGGAGGCTGAGCGACCCTGGGGGTCTGGATGGGGCACCTGCTCTTGTCCTAGCCCCTGGAGCCACTCCTGCTGGGGACAGCAGCCCTGCCGGGGGCGGAGGGCGGAATTATTTAGATGTTCGTGGCCGGGGAGTCTGCTCGCCCTGCCTCCCGGGTCGGGGGCGCCCGTGGACTTGGCCTGAAGGCCGCCTATTTCGCAGGTGGTGCGCCGGCACCGTGGTGCAGGCCATCGAGGCGGGCTGGTTCGCTCTGAAAGCAGCGGTGTCCAAAGGGGTGTGCCCGACCCGGGGAGCAGCCAAGATGCCCGTCAGGGATTCCGGGAAAAAGGTCCCAGAACCTACGATGATAATACTTTGTGTCTTACTCTTTGAAGACGTCTGTGCCGCGTAGCTCCTCTCACCTGCCTAACGCATCCGCACGGAAGCACACGGCTCTAGGCTTTGCGTAAACGAGAGGACACGCAGAGGGGGCGCCTCGCAGTTTGGTGTGGCGGGGCGGGCCCACGGCTTTACCGAATTCAGGGGCCTGCAGGGCGCTGGGGGGGGGGCGCCCCGTTGGGCTCCCCAGTCCGCCCGAGGAGGCCTTGCCAGTTGTTCCCAAAAGCCATCCCCATGACACCTCTGCCCCGTGACCCCGCCGCGAGGCTTGCCCTGACTCTAAGGCCTATTCCTGAATGACCGCCCTGGAGAGCAGCTAGTGGACACCGGGCCGCCACGTCCATCTTGTCCTGGGGATGGAGCGGGAGCTGTGCCGGGGCAACCTGGCTGAACGTCCGGGAGCACCCCCACCTCCCGCGGGGACCCCCCAGGCCTTAACCTTACAGCAGGTGCGTGCGTGAGGCCAGCTGTCCCGTCAGTCCCCTGCATCACAATTGTCACTGGCTGACGTCAAATCAAAAACACCTTGGCTTATAGGATATTCGAGTGGGGACCACAGGACACAGAGTTAGAAATTCCTCAGCCAAGAGCCCAAGGACAATCTGGGAAGAGAGCGGGTGTTTGCGCTCACATCTTCCCAGAAGGGTCCAGAAGGGTCCAGAAGGGTCCAGAAGGGTCCAGAAGGGTGGGGTGGCTGTTGGATATGGCAGGCTGCCCTCACTGGGGGCTCCCGCAAAAGGGGTCACCCCTCCCCCCCAGGAGCCTTCAGGGTCCTTTGGGAATGAATCTCCGAGCCCCTCAGCTAGGAAAACCGCCTTCAGCCCCCAATTCCTCCAACCTCTCAGGGAAATGATGTCACTTGTATGAGCCTTTTCTTAAGTTTCTAGAAACCATGCTTCTCCCGGCTCATATTTTGATTCATCTGATTCTTTCCTTCTTAGAAAGTGTCTTATCATTTGTCTGGTGGTCATGGTGGCGGCGAGGTGTGTGAGAAAACCCCAATGCTCTTGACCCTGAGTAGGTTCTGCGGCAAACCTAACGGGCACTGAGTTGTCTCCACAGAGAGACGCCGTTTGTCTCTGAGCCTTCCCTGCCTCGTGCCTGCCCCGGTCACCTTCCCTGCAGAGCGCCAAGCCCCGGTCACCTTCCCTGTCCCCACAAGGTGGATGCCCACTGTCTTGGCTTGTGGGGCTTGTCCACGTGCAAACAATCCATCTGTGCTTTTAAAAAAATTTGCTATCCCTTTTCCGTGGCACTCAGGTGTGCGCTCGGGACACGGCAGAGGCTCGGCCACCAGGGGTGACCTAACCTGGGAAGAGGCTGTCCAAGGGCAACTGCCTCTGGTGGAATGAGTGACAGTGTCTGTCACACACCAAGTTGGGGGGACCCCCTGCTCTTTCCTGTGTTTTCACCTCCTCCTGGGGTCCAAGCCAGCCTATTCCCAAAGGGTATTTTTCACCTTGGTGGCTCTACAGACAGGTCAGGATGCCCCAGTGCTGTCTCTCATGTGTGTCTAACCCAGGCCCAGCCCGGGTGAAAGCCCTGGGACTCAAACAGCTTTTGGTGAGAGGGGGTGGGGGGCCCAGGAGAGGAACGCATCTCAGGAAGCTCTTCTTCCACAGTGAGGACGGAATGCTGGCCCTGACGCTGAGCCCACTTCTGCCCTGGGTGACCTTGGCAGTGGCCTCTGTGTCAGAAGTCAGAGCATCACTTACAGGTCTTCTTCATGCCCCCAGAACCCACGGGGCCCTCGGGGACGGGTGGTGGACTGCCCTGGCCTCATGCCTCTCTCCTGCCTCTACTCCCAGCTCTATCCACCTTCATGCAGGCAGGCCCTGAAACCCACACTGTCCCTCCTTTGGGCTGAGTCCCGTGCTGTCCCCTCAGCCTGGAAGGCCCTTTGCAAGGCTCTCCCTCAGTCCCCTGACAAACTTGGGCTTTGATGTCACCTCTTTCAGGAAGCCCCCTGATCCCCACAGCGGGGCAGCTGCCACTCTGAGATGCCCCCTATAGCGCCCAGCACATAACCCTGCAGACACTTCCTGTTCTGTTTCCCTGGGCTTGACTCCTCGAGGGCAGGGGCTGCGTTTGGTTCAGTCGTGTATTGCTGGCGATCAGCTCCGTGCCTTGAGTGTACTAAGTACCCCGTAAACACTCCGTCACGTGAATGAGTCCTCGACACTGGGGAAGGCAGTGCTAAACACAGTCCATCTGGGACAACCTCAGCGAAGGGGCTCCAATGCCACACACGGGTGTCGGAGCGTCCCAGTGGAGCTGCTGCAGTGCCACGGTCGAGGCCACACTGGACAAGTGGGAGTGCACGTGAGCAATGCCGTGGTCGCAGACAGCTGGACCGGGGACGTATCCTGAGGGGTGTGTCCTTGAGGTGCCTGGGGTGGGGAAAGGACACCAGCCACAACATTCAGGCTAGAGGCCCAGGTGAGGCCCACGTACCGGTGGCAGGGCCTCCTGGTATGGAGCGGGCACAAGGTGAGACCTCCAGCAGACCTCCTCCCTGCAGGAGGAGTCTAACTCAGGCCTCAGCAAGAGTGCCCACTAGCCTTTCCTGTTGTGGTATTATTACAGTCACACTCATACTGTCCTAGACATTACCTTAGATTACAAACAAAGGCAAACTATAGCTCTTCCTTGAAATAATTCAATGATAAAATAGTTACAGTATCTCTCTCCTTGTATCTGTGTGTGTGTGTGTGTGTGTGTGTGTGTGTGTGTGTTAAGGAAATAGATCCAAATTTAGAGCCCTAATAAGACAGCTGCCTGGCTCTGCTCCAGGGAAAGATACAATTTTTAAAACTGAATTTGCATCTTGCTTTGAACAGAAACGCTGGCTTGAAATCTATCGTGAAACCTCGCTTGCCCACTTGACTGTCAAGAGAAAACAGCCCTGGAGGGTCTGGAGTGAAATGCCAAGAAACCAGGAACTGTTCTGGGTCTAGGCCAAGTGGCCCCCTGAGGTTCCACAGTTATTTTTAACCCTAGGGACCTTAAAGCAGTTCTGACTGAGTTTATGGTGTTCTTTTCACTGCCTCTAAGTCTTACTCAATCAAGTTCAAAGCCCTGGGCTAAAAATAACCCCTGGACCGAGAAGAAGGCAGAATTCAGGGTAGAGTGGGAAGACAGTATGAGAACGAGGCCCTCGGTTTAGGAGAGAATCAGGCCGAATCGATGCAATCGCCCTGTCTTCCAAGAGACAAGAGCATTTCCTGTCTCATCTTGAATGAATTTGACAGCTGCCAGGTTAGGGGCAGGATCTTGGGGGCAGTTTCCATAGGAAAACTGGTCATCACACGCCCCTCTCTGCAGGGAAATGCTTTTGATTCTTCATGCTAAGTAAGTGATGGTGGGGGCGGGTCCCCTCTGGCAGCATCTTTAACAGTTGCTATGGAGACATGAGTCATCTCTTTAGGAGCAAGGAGGAAATCCAGGGAATGCTTGAGCTCCTGGGACCTTGAAACAAGTTATTTAAATGATGACCCGAGTCACTACAGGAGCATCCCAAACATTTAAGGTCTTGAAAGGGATGCCTATCTAACCTGGAAACCACAGACCTCCAAAGAGACATCAAAGCCTCGCCTAGGAGAAGGGATTTCAAGCCGGTGGCCCAGGCCTTCCCTCCACCTTTGGAGATCAGATCCTCCCAAACCTCTCTGCAAGGTGAAAGCCTTTTCAAGATGCAGAGTGCAAGGAAACCAGCCTCGGGACCCAGGGGAGAAATCACAGATTCGGATGCCTGTTCTGGGAAGTACCAGCTTCCCAGAGGTGGAATGGATTCCCAGGGACAGACACACACGCGCCTCAATCCCAAAGCCCTCTCCCTGGGGGCGCTCGAGTCCTGCTAGCCAGCGGCCCCTGCGGGCCGGCGTGTGGCCCACTGGACATGAGGAGGCCAAGGAGCACACTCCTCCTGGGGACACGCTGCTGACGGGCCTGCAGACAGAGGCTGGAAGTTCCCTGCCCCCAAAGACGTGTGTTCACAGTGTCACAAGGGGCACAGCAATACTAAAACCATTGGGGAGATACTCCAATGACACCTTCCTGCTTTCGCCACGGGCACTTACGCTGGATAGATGTACTCTGCACGCAAGACACACTATTTAGGTAGCACGTTGGAGGTAACGGGTTAAGTGCACGGGGGATGACGTGAGGGTGACACAGGACAGTTCTAAAACGCCTAGCACGGAACCTGGCACAGAGTGAGTACAAATAATAAACGTTAGGTCCTTTCCCTCTTTCCCCACGATTACGTGAGATCCCGGATAAGGTACGAGAGCCTCCTGAGAAAACGAAACAACGCGGCGTGGCTAGCAAGTCCTAAGGTTTGTCGCCGAAGTGAAATATTCGCCCACAATCCTCATTTTCTGCCAAAGCTTTTTGGCCCTCTTCCAGAAACATACAAGAAGGTGACTGAGGTCAAAGGCACGTTCCCCCCTTGGAGGAACACGTCTGTTCATTGGCAAAGGCAGCGCATGGACCCCAGTCACGGAATTCCAAACGTTTACTGCAGGGGCGTTCGCAGGGTGCAAGCCGGGTGCCTCCCCCCACTTCTCCCAGGCGCATGGGTGTCTGCTGTGCCCCGGGACACCGAGAAGCCGAAGTCCCTGCTCCAGCCACCTTCTCAGTCTGCCCTGAAATACACATCCCCCCGCCCTTGCCCTGTTTTCCTACTGGGGTTCAAGCAACTTGGAGAAAAGTTGGATTTCTGAGAGGGGCCAAGAAGGAAGCTCTGAGACTGCCCTCGGGGGGGGGGGGACACACAGAGGGCAGATTTTAGGTGAAATGAGAGCGCGCGGCCTGGTGCTGGGTTTTAATGAGGGGGTTGGGGGGAGGAGGGAGAGGGCCTTAGAATCCGGTCGTGCTGTCTCTCACAAACGTCTCAGAGGACCCGAGCTGGGGATTCAGAGCCGGCACCTTCCTGGATGAACTACGACCGTTTCCGTCCCCCTAAGACTGACTTACTAAGCGGGGCTTCTTTCCTACGAGGCGTAGAGATGGAATGCTCTTTTGGATTCTAAGCGGGCCTGTAACCAATCCCAGGCTCCCGAGGCAGAACTCGGAAGAGGTGCAGCCTCAGTTTTTAGCAGGCTTAGGGGATAGTCTGGCCCCATAAGAAAAAACCAAAACCCAAAAAACGCCTCGGTGAGGCTGGGACCACGAAGTGGGCACGGACTTCCCTGGGCCTGCCCGTGGGGACTTTCCTGGCCCTGGGGCGGGTGGGGGCCGGCACTGAGGTGCCCCCTTGCCTGACAGCACGGAGGGGCTGGCACCAGGGCAGAGAGAGGCCTAAAGCAGGGCTGCCCCCCAGGCAGGGCACCTCTTACTGGAAGTCATCAGAGCCCAGGCTCAGACCACGGGTGCGGCAGAAGGGAGAGACCCGTCTCCCAGCAGGCCCACGGGTGGCCACGGTCGCCTCTGAGGGCTGACTTCGTCCCTGCTGTGTCCCTCACTGGCCCCTAATGCCTCTCTCTGCTCCAGCCCGGGCCTGGGAGGCATCCCTGAGGAAAAAGCCTCTTTCAGGGTTCTCTGCCGGTGACAGACACGTATCCACTTGTGACAGCAGGACTCCGCGATCCTGAATCTCCGCCAACGCAGAGACAGCGGCGTGGCTGCTGCTGGACTCCTGCAGGTCCAGGGCTCGGAGCGCAGGGGCCTGTGGGCCCGGCCGTGAATCCTGCCGACAGCCCGCCCCACCCGCTGGCCACAGGCTGTGTGGTTTGAATTGCACCCAGCCCCCAGCCGTGCTGTCTCAGCCCACTTCCCCCGCTTCCTCTCCCCGCAGCCACCCCTCCTGCCATCTCCCCGAGCCTCCGAGCTCCCAGCCAGCAGAAGCACTCGCTTCTGGATTATTCTTTTCCTTGTATCTGAGACGATCTGCTAAGGGTTCAGATATGCAGGAGGGAAAGGGCCACGTGTCGTTGCCTGAGACCCTTTCGGAAGGCATAAGACATTAGGTACAAGCAGAAATCACCTGACAATGGGAGGAGGAAAGCCAACCGACGGAACCCAGTTTCGCGTGCTGCTGACACCACGGAGCACCGCACGCCGCCCAGCCCCAGCCCCACGTCTCAGACCGGTTTCTAGACGCAGCAAACGTGTCTGCGGGGAAATGACTCGTGTGCCTCAGGGGGGCCCCGGCGTTAAAGCCGGGGGACAGGACTCCGGGAGAAGAGCCACCGGTTCACGGGAACCAGTTTCTGGTTTCACACAACACTCAGGTTCCCAGGGAAACAATGGCTCTGCCCACCTGTGTATCATGGCCACATGTTAAACACGGCTCTGAGGAAAATGCTATGAGCCTGTGTCCCCTGAGGGTAGGTAACGGTTTTCTGGGAAGACACTGTCAGCGACACCAAGTCGATGAGCCAAATGGAAGACATTGACCGTTTGCTTCACCAGAATAAGACATCCCGGAAAAGGTCACCCGCAGAGCAGTGACCCAGCCCTCGGGGGCGAGTCTAAGGTGGGGCTCAGCTGTCCCTTTACAGTGGAGGAAGACTATTTTAGTCACTTGGCCAGAAACCATACAGGGGGGGGGGGAACCCACAACCCTGGGCGACTTGACTCTCCCAGCATTTCTCTGCTCCAAGCAGGATCAAGAGCCTCAAATTTTGGCCGCGCCTCTATTTATGTAGCCACCACAGCTGCTCCCCAGAATAGCTGCTGCCGGCGGCAAGGACGAAGGGCTTTTGTCCCTAACACGTGAGTCCATCTTCTACAGCACTTGACCGAGCTCCCTTCTTCTCGCCATTGTGTCCCGGGTCTAAAAGGAGATGAGGAATGTCGCCATTAGCTCCTCAGCGGTGCCATCAGCTACGTGGACGGACTTGGCAGCCAAGGCTCATTGTGTCGATGAGACTGAGTTCAGCGTCCTGTTCTGCTCTGTGGCAGGTGACCTCGGAAGACCCAGAGCACGCTGACGGCCCGCCTTTGCAGGGTGGCAGTGCGCATGGCTCTGTGGGACAAGCCCATGGCTGGCCTGCGGGCATGGCACTGGACAGGGAGCCCTCCCCAGAAAGCGACAAGGACAACCCTCATCAAAGCTATCAAATGCGATAAAAAAATACAAAAGTTAGTTTCTCCTTTTGATTTGCTATTTACTTGTGACGACATTTGTTAAAAATATTACTTCTGTCTTTGGGAAGAGAGCGCGCTCTTCATATAATATGGAAAAATAAACTCTAGCAAACCCACAGCTCACATTCCCCACGGCGGCCGAGCCGCAAAGCGGGTACGTTTCCCAGGAGGCGACCCTCTCTCCTGTCCTGTCCGGCTGCGGCGGGGAGGAAGAGGAAGGGGGCGAGGCTCCCGCACATCCGAAGGGGGAGCATCAGGAAGCAGGGTGGTCAATGCACTAATGAAATGAAAGGGAACGGGGTGGCTTCAGGCCGT
The DNA here is from genome assembly GCA_004026885.1 of Lyroderma lyra. NCBI lineage: Eukaryota > Metazoa > Chordata > Mammalia > Chiroptera > Megadermatidae > Lyroderma > Lyroderma lyra. The sequence goes on along the minus strand of PVJL010019090.1, from coordinate 4,356 downwards.
CCTACGACAGTCGTGGGGTGTCCCCTCCTCTCTCCAGACCCCTTACAGCCCCGCTTGGTGGATTATTAATGGGAGGGAAGGGAGCCTTCAAGGTCAAGTCTGGGCGTAAGTGCCAAGGAGGGTTCATCTTCCGCCCCCAGGATCATGGGGAAACCCTGGACTGGATGAATGGGAGAAGACAAGGATCCATAAAAACAGTAAAATGTTTATTTTCTTAGAAAAAAAGAAAGCGAGAAGAGGGATTCGAAATGGCCGTGGTGACACTGCCGTCTGCGTGTGAGCAGAGCCGACGCTGCACACTTACTCCGTGGCTGAGAGCCCGGGGCACGGAAGCGGCCTGCTCCTGCGTCATTCCAGGAGCCGTGTCACGACACGCTTTTGAATCCAGAATAGCTCCTCTACTTCTTCTCAGCAGAGACACAGGGCTGGCAGAGCCACCATCCCCGCTCCGAAGCGCGACACTGCCCGTGAGAAGCAAAAGGCTCCAGACCGCTCGGGGCGGGGCGGGGGGAGGGCGGGGCGCGGGGAGGCGGCGCGCAGCCGCAGAACCGGGCCAGGGCGGCAGCTCGCCGGAGCTCACGCGACCCCCCTCCCCCAGCAAACAGGCTGGGGGGCCTCTGCGAAACCAACAATAGCTTTAAGGTGAAACTGCAGAATTTCGCTGCATACCTGGACACAAGAGAAGTGGAGTTGCGACAAGTTTTAACTAGCAGCAACAAAGGAAGTTCGGTAACAGTATTTGTTTGTTTGTGTTTAGCAAGATTCCTGTGCGAGTTCATTAGGAAACACGGCGATTTGATGGGGCATAGACATGGAACGGTCTTCTGCGCTACGCTTGCTGCTCCTCCAAGAGGACCGACCTTTGCAAAGATTGCGGCTGGGGTGTAACCTATTTACACAGTAGTCGCTCCTGGTTTGAGTTGGTGCAATGGGTGCTATGTGACATCCTCTTCTTCCGAACAGTAATCTCGACCCTGGAGGGGAACAGAAAAGGACACGTGAGTGAGAAACGCAGAGCCACGCCTGAGACAGCCGTGTGTCCCCTTGCGTCCAAACCCAGGCTTTGCCGGTGACTGTGGGACAAGCCAGTGACTGCGGCTAGCGGACGAACTGTGTATGTCTCAGGGCACGGGCACGAGCCCCAAGTAAGTCCTCACTTTACACTGGTGACAATATATACTGGGCACCAACCAGACTCGGCCTTTCACGAGGACATGATCACATGGACGGTCCATTCAGGAGGCCCATTTGTCACGAACGAGGGAACTGGCGTGAACAACGAACACGTCACCCTCAGTTGGGGCCGGGGCTGTGCACGCTCTCCTTGCCTGGTTTCTCACACGACAGAGGACAAGGGCATTGGGTGTCTTAGCTGCAAGCCGCCCTAACTTAACACAGGACTGAGACCCAGACGAGGGGTCACTGATATAACCCATCTCATGGCCCCACGTGGTGCGTGCGGGACACACGACAAAGGCAAAAGAGCGCTGGACTCATTCGCTCACAAAACAGGCTCCTGGAGGGTTTACAGACGCTACATGGTTGTGACCTTTGAACATGTCCCCTCTTCTCTCCGGCAGGACGTGTGTACTCTACGAAGGTTAGGGTAGGGGTTAAGCCCCACGTCAGACCCAGCTGGGCTGCTGTGTTCGGGGCACACGGCTCCCTGGTCTGTGACCCCTCCTGGGGAGCATGGGGACAAGACACCTGCTCGCACCCCAATGTCAAAGATAAGGGGGCTTTTTAAAAAGCCATGGGCTGACTTATGTGCATCATCATCCTTCGACCTTTTTCTCTTTAAATACTCACTACGTTTCAATTTTTTTTGCAGAAAATAGTCCTTTAGAAACAGAATTTTATAAATAATTCAAACTTATTCTTAAAAGTACCTAAAATGTTAAGGACATCATAATTTTGCATGAAACTATTCCTCGAGTGTATTAATGTTTCTTTGTCACAATATCTGTACATTGAAAATATTTCACATTCTCCTAATATTTAACCGTCTGCTGGGGAGGTGATCCTGGCTCCGGGACTGACTAGCTCTGGGATCCTCATTAAGTTACTTCTCTGTGCCTCAGTCTCCCCACCCCTAAAATTTAAGATAACGACACTACCTACTTTACGTGCTTGTGAAGAATAAATGAATTAATAGCAGCAAAGTGATCAAGTGGTACCCGGCACATAATTTAGACAAGTTGTACCCGTGTGCACATGTGATGGAGAAATGAAAAATGGCTGCCACACAATGAAGTCTTCAGGGGTGGCCTGTCCCTGAGCTAAATGGCCCCAGCTTGCCTGTCCTCTTGGATGGGGATTCACTGATTAGCATGTTTTGGTCTCCTACACCACCAGATTGCCAAATCTCACCCCTGCTACTTGCAGAGGGTCTGAGCCCAGGGTCACCTGCAGGCTTGCTGATTGGAACATCTCCTGGGCAGGGAAACATCTTCCTGGGAAGAGGGGTGGGCACTCAGCAGTCACCCCACATGGAAAGCCTCCCAAGTAGATGCCATCACTAGCCAAGACCCAGACCACTCAGGGGTCACTCTGAGAGCCACACGTTGGAGAGTTAGAAAGGCCAACCTCGTGGACCCTGACCATCGGGACCTCACTCTCTCATGTGGCAGGGGGGACACATCCAAACACATCAGCGTGCTGCTGCAAACATACCAGGTGATGCTGCCCACACCCCCAGTCAGGCGGCTCCGGAGCAGACTTGTGTCTGTCTAACAGGAAAGGCGGGGCTCGTGGAGTGTGCCCGGAGGTTCTTTTCATTAGGAAAGGGAAGAGGACCTTCCTCGTGTCTACATGGAAACACGGTTGTGCGACATGGGGCAGATCACTGGCTTCGGTTTCCTGGGGATGATCACGGCCTCTGTCTCAGAGGGCTGCGATTGGGGTGAAATGGGGAAAATACAGGGTCTGGCAGGTAGTCGATGAACATTAGCTGCTGCTGTTATTACTACGATTGTATGAAACCCTGGGTTTGTTCAGTCCCCTGGCAGAGGAATAGGGAGTCCTGCCTTGTGGCTGTCAGGTGAGTGAGGACTGTGGGCATGAACTGTGATCGGACAGGTGTCAGGGAGCCCACCCTCCCACCTCAGCCTTGCATCTAAGAGGCCAGAAATAAAACTTCAAATACAGCTTCTATGGCAGAAGCCCACGTCCCTCCCCTCATATCTAAGTGAGGCCTCAAACCAAAGAGCCAGCTGGCCAACGTGGGGATCAGAGGGCACCTCATCCACGAGGAAGACTTGGATGCAATGACAGACAGACAGACACACAGGCACCCGGACGTGTGAACTAGGGGACATTGCTAAGCAGTGTCGCCAGCTCTGTGAGTTAAGGGCTATGCAGCAGATGGTGCATTTCAGACGCTCCAAGCTTCCTGCTACCATAGGAAAGCATCCCCTTTTGAGGGACAAATGAACTCGCCATTTAAGCTCCAGATCGCAGCGGTCCTTTCCCAAGCATTCTGAAATTATTCCAATTATTACAGAAGAGAGGAAAGCCACCTCCGTTGCTTGGCAGCTATCACTTCACTGGTGTTCGTTCCAGCCCTGCAAGGAGGGAGTGGAGCCCCGAGATAGTGGGGCAGCCTCAGAGGGGCACAAGACCACAGGGGGCCCCCCACTTTTGTTGTTATGACTGCAGTGAATTGGTAACTAAATTCAAATTCAAATCCGTTTCAGTGTTGGTATTAGCACCTGTCAGCAGCTCTGACATCCAAGTCGTTTATGAACAGAAAACTGGGAAATCAAAGCCACGCACAGCACGAGCGCCCAGACGGCTGGTGTCATTTTCAGGAAGGGGAACCCCAGAGCAGCCCCGGGGCCCCCACTGCACATGGGCCCCGCCCAGCGGGGCAGGGAGCTTGCTTCTAGAGCATGATGTCATGTTTCATCTAAATCTTTAAAGAACTGTGCTAAAAAGAGAACCTCAAAACCTTCGGCTGTCAGAAGGCAGGAAGCGGAAGTGAGCGGGGTTTGGGGGTCGCAGGGCCATTCTCTTAGCCGAAGCAGGCCCTCTCCCCTCAAAGGGACGGCAAAAATGGAAGTCTCTGTGAAGACGCTTTGCGCAGGTGGAATTAGGGACTGCTGGGACACAATTCCACCCTTGTGTAAAGGACACACTGAAAGCTACAGAGAGCAAATCCCTACGAGGACCCCACAGGGGTCCCTGATGAGATGCTGACAAGAAGCGTTGTTGTCGGATAAACCGCAGAGGCATTTTAGTGCTGAGACACACAGACACACAGACACACACACACAGACACACAGGCACACAGACACAGACACACACACATACACACACACACAGACAGACACACAGACACACACACAGACAGACACA
>PVJL010019089.1:0-14581 GCA_004026885.1 Lyroderma lyra | reverse complement strand
ATCAAGGCTGCCATTTTACACCTGCTGATAGCAAGTGTTGCTCATTGTTTAGTATTGACCACAGAAGATTTGTCATAACACTCTTCTAGCTTTTCTATCATCCAAGTGTGACCTTCTAAATAATATGATTTGACAGTATCCACAAACTGAGAACACTCCATTACACATTTTGCAAAATGGAGATCCTTCTAGAAAGACACAGGGAATTGAAAATAAGTAAAGAAAAGGCTAAGTGTTTACCAAGAGTCACCTAGAATGCCACTCTACTTCTCTGAAAACTCTACTTGTACATCAATTAGTCACTGATATTGTTCATCTAAATATGTGTATTTACAGGTAGATACATACCCCGGAAACAAAGAAAAACAAACCCACTCTTCAGTGAGGACAATTATTTTTATTCCTGTTTTCAGCGACTCATCCCCAAAGCTTAGGCAGTCCACCTGAGGCCATTGGCTCCTGCGAGGTCTCCAAGTAGCTGACAGAGAACACAATTGTGTTCCATGCCCACATAGAAAATGGAAGTTACATTTTTGTTTTTAATGTAAATATTGTATGTAGAGCTTGGCAGATGAAACACAGATGCTGTGTCTTCATAGAGAAGGTATATGAATATATTTGCAATATGACAATATAACAAAAGGGTAACATGCCCTCTTTGCTTATTTTCACTTACCATAGTTTGCTTATTAACTTAAGAACAGCACAGGTCTCAGGCACAGAAAGTTTGCAATATGACATATCCAAGACTGCCCTGTAAATTTTGCCAACTGAAGCCTTCATTTTCTATACATAAAACTTTACGTGCAGAATACAGCCTCTTTAGAAGGCATGGAGGGCGCTTGTACCCACAATCAAAAGGACTTTGGGAAATCATTTGGAAGGCAGGTGAACTGAACATTCAGAACCACAGATGTTCAAAACTACCAATTGTGAAAACTTCAAGGTAATTTTAATAATAAAAGACCTTCCAAATTACTAAACAAATCCTTTGCAGCCCTTTAAATGGGATGACTGGCACCAACCCTACCTCATTAAACTTTCAAAGGTCTTATTACTAAGTGACTGGGAAGAGGTTTGTCCAATTACTTCACTCAGTGTGACTGTTAAGAAAACCAAAAGCCTCCTGGCATGTCCCCCGGTGTGAGCCTGCTCCATGGTTACACTGACACCCATGCAAACCTGCCAGCATTTATTTTATCATTATCAACTCCTGAATTTTTCAGACCCTTGTTCTGTTTTCCCAGAAAAAAAGTGTAACTCATGAGAATGTAAATCACCACAAAAACTGTGTCAAGACTCACATCATCCTCTTTTCAAACTAAAATTCCCCTCCTTCAGGGAAAAAAGCCATTCCAATCTGTGAGGTCCTCTTCTACCTCATTCCCTCTCAGGGTAAAAAAGGGCTTTGTTGTGTTGTGGTGAAATATCCATTACTCAAGTTGATAATTACCACTGGCCAGGCAGGATGCATGAGAAGTCTGGATCTGCCCACTCTTGCCACAGGCTAACAAACCGGTCATAACACCAGTGGCAGAAACAGGTATTCCGGGAGGCCTGGCTGGGATCAGGAGAAAAAAGAAAATGTTATGCCACTGGGGTCAAGAGGATGGGCTGGGCCCCACGGAGCTTTGCTGTCACCAGGCGGGCCCCTGCAAACCCCAGTAGGCACACAAGCCACCCTAAGTCCTCCACCCCTGGGGTGTAGGGAAGCTTTCATCACCTTCAGATGTCACCCTCATACCATCCAGTAATCCCTGCCCACCCTACCCCCACCTCCCCTGGTGCTCAAGCTCCGCTGCTTGCCCTCCCTGCTCTTGATCTCTGACCTCTGAACCTCCCACCTCCCTGAGGCAGCCCATCCGGTTTCCTTTGGAGGCGGCTTGGGAAGGTGGATGAGGAGAAAGCTGCCAGGAGACTCTCCTGGACACATTGCCACAGATTGGTAACTTAAGTGTTCCACGCACCCCACCCCACCCCAGCACTCTCATATTGAAGTGCACACGTGTATCTAGACAAGACAGACCAAGGTTCACCACCCACAGTGACACTCAAGGCTGTGAAGGGAAAGCGGCAGTAGGGGGTCATCTTTCCCTTTGCGGTATCTGTTTTTGTTTCATTGCAATGAGACATCCTAAAGGCAAACAGCTGAAGTTGATTCAATTTAGCGCTGTAAGAAACTACACCTCTTCATGGTCATGCTTCCTGCCCTCCCTTAGACCTCCCTGGCTGGATCCCCTAGGGCTGCATATGGGACTTGTCAGCTTCCCTGGGTTCAAGCTCTGCAAGGCAGTGGGGGTGGGGTGTGTGTGCACCAAATTTTTCCAGCCTCTGATACTCTCTCCAAGGTACTAAAAAAAGAGGGGGTGGAAGAAAGGGAGAGGGTAAAAAAAAAAGAATCTAAAAAATACTTTGCAGGACATTGTTTGGAAAAATAGTTTTTAAAAAGTTTGTTACTTTTTCTACTTCAGAAAAAGTTCACATTTCATTGGAATGGGAAAAGAACTAATAAAAAGAAAAGCATTTTTTAAAATCGCTTTTTTTTCTCAACTAAATCATCCTCCTCCCTAAGAAATAACACTAATCTGTTTACAAGGCAAGTTGTGTTGTTTTGTAGTTTGGTGCGAAGGGGAGCATTAAAGTAATTAACAAACGTGCACCCCAGCTGGTAGCCCTGCAGCTGGTGTGCAGGTCTGTTGTGTGTGAAGGAGGGGCATGTGGAGCCCGAGGCTCATGGCGCTCCTCTCTGGGCAAAGGCATTCTAGCGCTAAAGTGGGGTCTCTGAAGTGTACAGCTGCCACAGCAGCGCTACAGTAAGAGAAGGAGAAAGAGAGCTGGGAGCCAGAGGAGTATGCTATGTGCTCCCTCCTCATCACAAACCTGCAATGTCTTGGACTGCATTATCACTCTTGGTTCACATAATGATGGCTGCAGATGGGGGCCCTTGCCTGCAGTGATTCACTCTGTAATTAATCATTGAGGAAATATTATTGTCAGCTTGTCTGTACGCCGAGAGGGACATGATTAAAAGAAGACCACATGGGGAACAGCGGGTGTGGGTGGGGGCCATGCCAAAACCAGGACTTCAAGTGCTAGCCTCTGAGCAGGGATCATGGCAGAGGCCTATCGTCATCACTGCCATCATGGCCTGCGCTCACCACCCACTCTGCCTGTTCCACGCTGCTGGCCCGCACCGCCGGCTCTCCCTGCTCCATGCCCCTGCCCCTCACCTCTGCCCGCTGGCACACACCAAAGCACAGTCGCAGTCTCTGAAGTGCGTTAAGATCTCTTCTGTGGATATTGGGGCTGTTCTGCTGACATTTTACTTATCTTCAGGTATTAAAGCAGAGGAGAGGCTGAATGTGGAGCGGTTCCCCTTCTGGTAGGACGGATGTGAACAGGGTAACACTTCTCTCTGGAGGGCACCAGAGGGAAGTACATTGTTTGGCCTTTCCTTGAGGGACTTGAAAGTATGGCTGTTCCTGTTACCTGCACTGGAGAAATCTTTTCTAAGGGAACAACACACCCATGACGTCTCTCTTACTTGGAAACTTCTTAAAGGCAAGTTGTTTGGACTTTTCTTTTCTTATCATTTAGGAAAAGTGACACTGAAGAATGGTGATTCAAATGAGACAGCTTTCGTTTCGGTCCTTTAACATTCTTAAAATGCCAGATCTCTAGCTGGAAAGTAAAGCTTTCTCTTTGTTTAATAAAAGAGCAAGAGGTGAAAATGTGCATTTAATATGAGAACAATGTTGTTACTGCCTTATTAACTTGATATTTTCCATACAGAAAATTTTAGTCATTATGTAGCTTTTTATAATACATATGCTGAAAGAAGAGGAAGGCAAGATGCCAACTGGAAAGGAGGTCCCTAAAGCCTCTTTCAGAAAACACAATTGAATAGCCGCCCCAGAGCCAAGAAAGAGGGCCCTGAGTGACAAAACAGCAACTGAGAAATCCACGAATCACAAGTAAACACCTGAAGGTTGGAGAGAAGGGGGCAAGCAGGGGAGAGGGAAGGGAGCAGAGACGTATTGCAACAGGAAACAATCTCTGCTGACTGTCCAGGAGTAGCAAGGGAGTAGGGAATAAAAAACCTAGCAAAGTGGCAGAACCGTGGGAGAGCTGGGCTTTAACAGAGTTTGGGAGTCAGCCTATGGAACTTTTTGAGTGGTAGGAGGGCTGAGCGAGGATTCTGAACTGCAGAGATGGCACCTCAGCTCCAAGGGCCATAGAGACTCACAGCACAGGAGCACGGCTCCTACACGGGGCTGCAGTACTGGCCCACAAGAAAGGCGACCCAGCTGTCTCAGGTCAGGCCCCAAACTTTGGATCATGGTGGGTGCACTTGCTCATGCGCCCCTGGGTTCTAAAAGCAGTGTGAGCCTGCAGAAGACTACATGCTGAATCAGGGTTGGGAAGAAAGAAAGAAGGGATTTCAAAGCATTTGCCCGAGCCAGCAGAAAAAGCCTCGGACTACATCACCCACCTCCCCTAGCACAGGGCAGAAGGCGGAGCTGAGCACTTTTTGTTGGCCTCTCCCCGGGATATATACGCATCATCACCAAACACAGCAAGAGATCAAGAATAAGAAATAAACAACCCCTCTCTCTCCAAAAACTTGAGCCCCAGTGCCATCTAGTGTCTGCCCTACAGCAAGACACCACAAAAGTAATAATCTGGGCACTGAATATAAAGCCCTCATGTCAAAGAGGAAGAACCCAGCAGACAGGATGTATTCCTTAAAAACTAAAACTTCTCAGAAAGAACATGAAATTTATCCGGAAAGCTTCTTAGACTGAGAAGTGTCTGATTTAAGTGACAGAGAATTTAAAGTAGCCATTCTAGAGGCTCTGAGAGAAATGAAATCATACTGGCAGAACACCATAGCTGAGGTAAACAACATAAAAATGACATGGATGACATAAAAAAGGAATTCCGTGAACAAAAAGAACAATTTAACGAAGAAATTCAAAACATAAGAAAGATTCAGATGAAAAAGCGAGAAATAAATAATACGATAAAAGAAGTGAGAAATGAAATAACTGCCATAGGAAACAGGGCCATTCAGATAGAGAAAAAAATCAGTGATATTGAAGATCAAAACAAGGAAGCACCTCAGAAAGAGGAGGAGATGTAATATAGAACCAAAACGATAGAGAAAACTCTGCAAGAACTATCCAACTCCATGAGTCAAAACAATATCAGGATAATAGGAATCGAAGAAGGGGCAGAGCATTCTACAGAGAGCACACTCAAACAAATAGTAGAAGAGAACTTCCCAAACCGATGGAAAGATCTGGAACCCCAAGTTCAAGAAGAAAATAGGTTGGCTAGATACCTGGACCCTAGCATATCTCCTCCAAGACACATGATACTAAAGATGTTCAAAACCAAAGACGAAGAGAGAATTCTCAAGGCAGCCAGGGAGAAAAGAACTATAACCTTTAGAAGAAAACTCCACGAGGCTGTGGAGTTCAATATTCAAAAATTTAAAAGAGAATCTTCCAGCCAAGAATAAATTTTCCAACAAAGTTATCTTTCATATATGAAGGTGGAATAAAGACCTTCTCAGATACACAGAAGTTGAGGGAATTTGCCAGCACAAGGCCAGCACTCCCAGAAATACTGAAGGAGGTTCTTCAAACTGAAACAAAATATCAAGAAAAATAGAAAAAAGTTGGGCAACAACAAAGAAACAAAAACAAACAAAAACAAACAAAGAAACAAACAAACAAAGAAATAAGTAATGACCAGAGGAAATGCTCACAAATCAATCATCACTCTAAATGTTAATGGACAGAAATCACCAATAAAAAGACACAGAGTAGCAGACTGGATTATAAAACAGAATGCATCCACATGCTGTCTCCAAGAAACACACCTCGGCCATTAGTACAAACACAGACTCAGAGTGAAAGGATGGGATACAGTACCCCAAGCAAATGGTAACCAGAGAAAAGCAGGAGTTGCCATACTGATAGCTGATGAAATAAACTTCAAGTTAAAAAAGATAGTAAAAGACAAATTTGGACACTACATAATGATAAAAGGCACAATGCAAAAACAAGAAGAGTTGAAACTAATTAATATATATGCTCCCACTCAGGATGCATCAAAATATACAAAGAAACTACTAACAGATTTGAAAGGAGAAACTGATGAATCCACAATCATAGTGGGAAACTTAAACACCCCGCTGACAGCCATGGACACATCATCAAAAAAGGAAGTAAATAAGGAAATATGAGCTCTAAGTGACACATTACAGCAATTGGACATTATTGACATTTATAGGACACTTCAGCCAGCAAAAAAAGACTACATTTTCTTTTCTAGTGTGCACGAAACATTCTCAAGAGGTGACCACACGCTTGGACACAAAAGTAGCCTCAGCAAATTCAAGAAGATCAAAATCATACCAAGTATATTCTCAGACTACAAAGCTTTGAAATTGGAGTTCAGCTGTCCAAGGAAAGCAGAAAAAACCACATATACATGGAGATTAAACAACAGTTTATTAAAAAAGGACTGGATAAAAGAACAAATAAAAGATGAGATTAAAAAATATATAGAAACTAATGAAAATACAACATATCAGAATTATTGGGACATAGCAAAAGCGGTAATAAGAGGGAAGTTTATATCATTACAGGCCTATCTTAAGTAACAAGGAAAATCACAAGCAAACATCTTAGCATCCCAACTTAAAGAACTAGAAAAAGAAGAGCGGACAAAACCAAAAATCAGCAGAAGGAAATGAATAATAAAAATTAAAGCAGAGCTAAACCAATTAGAAAACAGAAGGACAATAGAAAAATTAATATAATGAAGAGCTGGTTCTTTGAGAAAGTCAACAAAATTGACAAATCCCTGGCGAGACTAATCAAAGCACAAAAGGAAAGGACAGAAATATCCAAAATTAGAAATGAAAGGGGAGAAACTACCACAGATACCAAAGAAATACAAAGGAGTATAAGAAAATTTTATAAAGAAACTTTATGCCACTAAATTTAACGACCTGAAAGAAATTGACAAGTTTCTAGAAACTTCGAGCTTACCTAGACTGACTCAAGAAGAACTGTATAATCCAAATAGACAAATCAATAGCAAAGAGATTGAAATGACTATCCTTAATCCCCCTAAAGGCAAAAGCCCTGGACCAGATGGTTTCACCAAAGAGTTCTACCAAGCATTCAAAGAAGAATTAGCGCCTATACTCCTCAGACTCTGCCAAAAATTGAAGAGGAAACAATACATCCTAACATATTCTATGAGGCCAACATTACTCTAATACCAAAGCCTGGCAAAGACAACACAAAAAAAGAAAACTATAGACCAATATCTCTGATGAACAAAGATGCAAAATCCTGAACAAAATATTAGCAAACAGAATACAACAATTCATCAAAAAGATCATACATCATGATCAAGTGGGACTCATCCCAGGAGCACAAGGATGGTTCAACATATGAAAATCAATCAATGTGATACACCACATAAACAAAATCAAAGATAAAGACCATATGGTCATTTCAATTGATGCAGAAAAGCTTTTGACAAGATACAACGTCCATTTATGATCAAAACACTAAATAAAATAGGTATAGAAGGAAAGTATCTCAACATAATAAAGGCCATATGACAAACTCTTGGCTGACGTCATACTGAATGGGGAAAAGCTGAAACCTATTCCCCTAAAATCAGGAACAAGACAGGGATGACCCCTGTCACCACTGCTATGTAATATAGAAATGGAAGTTCTAGCCACAGCAATCAGGCAAGAGAAAGGAATCAAAGGTATCCATATAGTGAAAGAAGAGGTCAAATTGTCACGATTTGTGGATGACATGATCCTTTATATAAAAAATTACAAAGATTCCAGCAGGAAACTATTAGAAACAAATAATGAATATAGTAAAGTTCAGGATACAAATCAATGCACAAAAATCAACAGCATTGCTATATAAAATCAATGAATCCTCAAAAAAAATGAGAGTCAATTCTCTTTGCTATCACAACATAAAGAATGAACAACTTGGGAATTAACTTAACAAAGAACGTGACAGATTTATACACGGAAAACTTATAAGACAGTTTTGAAAGAAATTTGAACAGACTTTAAGAAGTGGAAGAATATCCCCTGTTCATGGACAGGAAGACTTAACATTGTTAAAATGCCCATTCTCCCCAAAGCAATCTACAGATTTAATGCAATACCCATTAAAATCCCACAATCTTACTTTCGTGAAATAGATAAAAGAATTATTAGATTCATATGGAACCATAAAAGACCTCGAATTGCCAAAGCAATACTACATAAAAAGAACCAGATTGGTGGCATTACACTTCCTGACTTCAATTTATATTACAAAGCATCAAAAATCAAAACAGGTTGGTACTGGCAGAAAAAACAGAAATATAGACAAATCGAGTAGAACTGAAAACCCAGAAATAAACCCACAAATTTTTGGACAAATAATCTTCGATAAAGGCACAAAAAACATACAATGAGGAAAAGATAGCCTCTTTAGTAGGTGTTGCTGAAAAAACTGGAAAAACATATGCCAAAAAAATGAATCTGAGCTGTGAACGCTTTCCATATACAAAAATTAACTTAAAATGGGTTAAAGACCTTCATATCAGACCTGCAACAATAAACTGTATAGAAGAAAACATTGGTACTAAACTTATAGACCTATGGCTCAAGGAAGACTTCATGAAACTTAACCTCAAAGTCAGGGGAATTAAATGCAAAAATGGATGAATGGGACTATATCAAACTAAAAAGCTTCTGCACAGCAAAAGAAACCATCAACAAACCAAAGAGACAGCCAACTGAATGGGAGAAAATATTTGCAAATAACGAATCAGATAAGGGTCTAATATCTAAAATATATAAAGAATTAATGAGACTTAACAACCCAAAAAAATAAACAACCCAATTAAAAAGCGGGCAGAAGAACTAAACAGACACTTCCCACGAAGAAATACAAATGGCCAGCAGACACATGAAAAAATGTTCATCCTCATTAGTTATCAGGGAAATGCAAATCAAAACCACAATGAGCTATCACCTCACACCTGTTAGAATGGCTGTTATCAACAAGACAAGGAATAACAAGTGCTGGAGAGGATGTGGAGAAAAAGGAACTCTGGTACATTGGTGGTGGGAATGCAAATTGGTACAACCACTGTGGAAGACAGTGTGGAGGTTCCTCAGAAAATTGGGAATGGAGCTACCATTTGACCCAGCAAACACACTTCTGGGGATCTACAGAAAAGACTTGAAAACCTTTGTCCGCAAAGAATTATGTACCCCAATATTCATCACAGCGCTGTCCACAGTGACCAAAACATGGAAACAACCAACATGCCCTGTGACAGATGACTGGGTAAAGAAGCTGTGGTACATATACGCAATGGAATATTACTCAGCTATAAGAAAAGAAGAATTATTGCCATTTGCAACAAAGTGGATAGACATGGATATCATCATGCTTAGTGAAATAAACCAGACAGAAAAAAAGAAAGAACTGTATGATTTCACTCATATGCAGAATATAAAACTGAAAGCAAAAAGAAAAAATGAACAAACAAATAATCCATGGACACAATCAATATTTTAAAGTTTATTTGGCGATGAGTGGGTTCAGGGTAGGAGAAATGAGAGGTGGGAGAGGAGGGAGGGAGCTAAATATATGGTGATGGAAAGAGAATTGACATTAGTTGGTGAACTTACTCTACAACAAGTTGACAACACACTGTGGAGTTGTATGCCTGAAACCTATGCAATTCTTTTTAACAGATATCACCCCAAAAAGTCTAACAATAAAAATGAATTTAAAAAAATACATATGCTTAAATACTTTTCTATTTTATGTAGAACAATATCAAGAAATGAATGTTTTAAATGCACAGGATATATTATTTATGCTGCACTAATGTAATTCAGTGAAATGTTTAAAATTTAATTGCACAGGGGCCATGCTAATCTTCTCTGTACCGTGGTAAGAAAAGAGCTACATATAAACAGAATTCCAGAGATCTGCAGAATGTCCCCATGTAAAAAAAAAATTGATTGCAACCTGTATAGAAATATTTAAAGCGTAGTGTTTGTTAGTGTTTTGCACTGTCATCATTTTTTTCCCTGAGTCTTTTGTACATACTCTAAAGGTCCTTGTTGATCCACTTAGAAAATAATAAATGGGGAGATCCCTGGTGGTGTAGTGGCTTAAGGCTTCATCGCTGGCACTGTTAGCGCTGCGGCCTAAGTTCTATTCCCGGCCAGGGAACTATCCACATACCATAAAAAAAAATGATAAAGGGGAGAAAATCCTTTACTCTAGAAATTGTGAAAAGCAAAGAGACCTTGTGCTGGAATATTTGCCAGTAACAATAGGCAATTTTGAAGGTATTTTTTAAAAGATGAAACATCATCACAAGAAAATAGATTGTAACATATTAGAAAAACCAGATATACATTTGAGAATGCTAAAAAATTTAAGGATATGCTTAAGTGATCTACTAATAAAAAGTGAACATGTACCATTAAAAGTAACCATAAAGAAAAAATGCAGTTGCTACAAATTGAATCCATCTTTTAAAGTGTTGTTAATATTACATATTTGTAGAAGTTACTGCCATGAACTGAAAATAATCACTGTTCTATATAATGAAATAAAGAGGGAATAATCACGTTTTGTAAAATAGCAAATTAGAGTTCTCCCATTTCGGAAAATGGATAGTAAACAGAATGTTTTTTTCTATGTATCTAGGTAACAATGATGCTTATGAATAAATATCTTTACAGTTTTAGACACTACACAAAAGTGAATTAATTTTATATATTTAAAGGAGAACATAATTTGTTTCATAGTTCAAATTTTAATACTTAATTTTTGGAAAATGTGCATAAATAGATTTTTGGCCTACTTTCACATTCTTATTAAGATACCAGAATGTGCTCAGACTTTTATTTGAGGCTACTCTGGGTTCTGGGTGTACCCTCCCATTCCCAAATTCTGAGGGCCCCATCACTAGCTTATCAGGTGACCTGCTTGGGTCATTTGCAGAGCTTGTCATGGTTTCCCTTGTAGCTTTGCAGTAAGATAGGATTATTCGTGTGTGATAATATTTCAGAGGTCATCTAGGAAAGACAGAACATCTGCAGAGTGGTCATTTCAGACACAAGTGTTCATTCTTCCCTGACTTGCTGTGCCCACACCCTGTCCAGAAGCCACTTGGGACTGTGGGGAGTAGCTAAGACTGGGGTCTGGCCATGTCTGGGATGTGGGATATGGCATTAGGCTGACTCCCAATTTGGTGAGATCTCCTGTTGCTTTTCACATTTCTGTTCCTCGTGGCCTCAAAATGTGGGAGAGGGAAGATTGGAGAACAAACGCACTCTCTGTGTTGGCTAGTGTTCAGAGCCCACAGTGGGAATGGGACAGCTCTCAGTGCTCTATGCTTTCTCCAGGATTTTAGGAGTGGTATCTACCATCCCCTGCTCATAGGGGTTAGGTGGTCTCTGAGGCTGATTTGTTTTTTAGCAAGATTTCTTAAATTTTCCAGATGTTGGAGGTGTGGGCCTGTGTCCCCTGGGCAGACAGGCCCTATGTGAGGTGTCTTTGTGCCTCTCCAGGGTCTCCTGATGGTGACAGCTTCAGAGGTTTCCTGGACCACCAGTGTTTGACCACATTTTGTGATCTCCTTCACTATCCCTGGTTCTTAGAATAAAACGTGCCTTTTAAGTAGGCTGTACATCCTGAAAGTCTTTTGTTGCACCGTTGAATATTGAAAAGCTGGAGCACTTGGAAAGAAGTCTCCTAGAAATATCTGAGAATAGGATGTCTGCCTTTGTTTCCCTCTCTGCCTTGGGAGTGACATTTACACAGCTGGCTCCACTAATTCATTTATATAATTGAATGGAGATGCTTTTCTTTATATAAAACAAATAATGGGACTTTACATTTCAGGGCAGCTACCTATGGGGTGATGTTAGGGATTCACTGTATGGGTTAAGATCTGTTCCCCCTTAAGTTAACTTGTACTTGACTGAGAACTGTAGGAGCAGCAGGAATAGCTGGTAGCACCATAAAAAATGTGCAGGGAAGGCAGACTTTTTCAGGCCCCAAATGAGGAAACCTTGCAAAAGTACAAAGACCATATTTCTTGTCCTTATTTATCATGGAAAGGAAGGATGCACATCTATTTTATCTCTGAGCCTGTGTACACCAGGGAGGCTGCCAACTACCCAAAGGCTGGCAACAAGCAGGTCCTGGCCTCTGTCACTGGGGTCATCCACAAAATCACAGAGGCCCCGGACCACTGCCAAGTTACCAGGGTCTCCTCTATTGATCCTGGAAAGTTGGAAGTGCCCCTCTAAAATTTTGCTTTGCCTCTGTGTTTTTGTGAAACTTGTCTCATGTCCCCAATGAGTAACCTGACACCCTCGCCTGTGCCTGCAGGGTCTTCATCTCCTGCTAGAACAGGCCCCAGACCCCAGGGGCTTGAACCAGCCTTCTCCTGGAGTCCCAGGAACCTTGCTGCCTGTGCAGGGATGCTGGACAGGGGTGGACGAAGGTTCTTCTGCTGTTCCCCTTTAAAACGAGAAGGTTGGGAACATCTTCCAGAGTGCAGTGCCCAGCTCCAGAAAGCCCAAGCACCTTTGGGTCTTTGAAGATGATTTCTGTGCCCTCTGAAAACCTCACAGACATTTTAGTTGGATTAACACTAACCTCAGGCTCTCATTTTGAAAGATGAGTTTTACTGTAATGTATTTGTACAAATTTAACATAGGCCCCTTCAGCTTTTCACCTTCCCCCAAGGATGATGTGAGGCATTGTATCAGCTGTCTCCCAATTGCCATTTACTTACCATGATGCAACCCTTCTTGAAAGTGCTAAATGTTTAAAATTTATACATGACACTCTGAAATCTGTCGTGATACCTATCAAGGAATTGTATTCACCATGTTGTATCGGCATTGGGAGTTGGGGATTGGCTACCTAAATGCTGATGTCAGCATGTCACTGAAGATGCAGGATCTATCACTACAGGTGCAGGACGTCTTCCAGTTTCCCCTTCTGATGAGCACCCAGTGTTTCCGCCCAGGTTTCCTGACCCCTCTTCCACCCAGACCTTAGGAAGGCTCGTCCAACAAAAAGTGACAATGACTGTGTGCATTTGTGTAATGTTGGTAATCTGTCAGATCTTGTCTCACTTTACTTTTAGAGAAAAACACCTATCATGAATATGAAACTGACCTCGGGATCACAGACATCACCCTCTGTGACTTCCAGGATGGTGAGGAACCCAAAGCTGTGCGTGTGGACAGGACTAAGTATCATCTCCCACTTTCATGCTCTTTTTCCATTAACTCATCTTGTAAGAATCTGACAACGTTATTAGCTTTTTAAAAATAATTTATTTTAAAACAATTTCAGTTATACAAATTCCATCTCACTTCATGTATAGATATAGGCACACTCCCATTACCTTCAGCCTTTTTCTGAACAACGTGCAGGTATAGTGGCAGGGGTGCCCAATGCCCCCTAAAACCCTAGCATGTATTTCCACATACCAAGGACACTCCCCTTCATAAAAGCACATGACACTTTCCAAGTGAGAAATTCACCATTGACCACCATGTCTACAGGCTGGTTGCATTTTACCAAAAACACCTCTTGTCTTGTTTGGGCTAGCACCTTTCACTTCCCTGTCATCTCTGGTATCCTCTAATCTGGAGCAGCCCATAGCTTCTGCCTGCCCTCCAGGTTTTTGGTGCATTTCCTCTGGGTGACCCACAGCCTGGCTGAGGCCCTGCTCATGGCAGGGAGTCTCATGTAATGGAGGCTGTCACACCACTGAATGTTGGGGATAACAGGTGCTCACCATGGCAACCTGGGAGAGCCTCCTTGAGGAGAGAAGGTGAAGATGTTATCACTGCCTGAGCACCAGAGTGAAACTTTGATTTATTAGCTACAGATAGCTACAAAGTTGCAGAGTTTTGGGAGTCTTTAGTTCACACTTAAGAACTATAGGCAGGGTTGCTCATTTCAAGATAATGTGTGAGGTGATACCGATCATCAGTGAAGAAGAATGCCCCTCAGAAGGATGTAAGATCCATAGGTCCATCTCCCCTTCACATCCAGATGCAGATCCACACTGTGAGCAGTGGATGGAGTCCGTGGTGGTGGAGCAAGGTCATCTTCTTGATGGCCTTGAGAGACTTAAGCTTAGAGAGACTCAAGAGATGCTGGCGTTAACCCAGCTGAAATGACATGAGGTTAGACATGAAAGAGATTCCCTGCAGAGGCAGCTCAGTACTGCACTGCTACAGTTACAGATGCTCTGCACATTCAAATTGACAATTTTTTCCACTAATTTTTCTTCATGGTGTCATTTTCTATGGTATTGGTATTTATTTATCTATCTATTAATTTATCATATTCTTTTAATAATAATCATTTTTACTTACATTTGACATACAATATCATAATGGTTTCAGGTGTACAACATGATAATGAGACATTTCTTTTTTTTTTTAATTCATTTTTATTGTTAGACTTATTGG
>PVJL010019088.1:0-14583 GCA_004026885.1 Lyroderma lyra | reverse complement strand
TACTGGGGAGAAGTCTAGGGTTAGGGTTAGGGGAAAGGTGAGAGAAGAGTCAATTAAAGTGATACCGTCACATTCAGAATCTCGAATCAAAGATAGAGTGAGTACTTTGGTGTTCGTAGTTGTCAGGACAGTTCAAAAGTATCCCTGTAGGTCATTTTGAAACACTGGGCCTGTGTAGACGGTTAGGGTTAGGGTAAGGCCAAAGTTAAGAGTAGGGTCACTACTAGGTGGTAGGTGAGAGGAGAAGTGTCTGTGTATTTCATATTGATACTCTGGGTCTGGGTACACGGCTAGGGTTTTGATTAGGGGAACAGTGAGATTTGGACCAATTAAACTGATACCATCACGATCGGAATCTCCGGTCAAATTGAGCGTGAACACTTTGATTTTTGTAGGTGTCAGGACAGTGGAAAACTGTCCCTGAAGTCATTATTGACACGCTGGTTCTTGGGAGTATTCTTGGGAAAGTGTTAGAACGGGGAGAGAAGGTTAAATTAAAGTGATACTGTCACATTGAGAATTTCGGGTCAAAGTTAGGGTGAGTACATTGATGTTCGTAGGTGTCAGGACAGTGAAGAAGTATCCCTTTAGGTAATTTTGATACACTGGGGATGGGGAGACGGATTGGGTTACGGTTAGGGGAATGGTAAGAGTAGGGTCAATGATTCGAGATTCCGAACGTGACGGTATCACTTTAATTGACCCAACATTCACCGTTCCCCTAATCCTAACCCTAGCCAACTCCCCAGTCCCAGAGTATCCATGTGACATACAGGGACACTTTTCCACTGACCCGACACCTACGAACATCAAAGTACTCGCTCTACTTTTGATTCGAGATAAGGAATGTGACATTATCACTTTAATTAACCAAATTCTCACTGTTCCCCTAACCCTAAACCTAGCCGCCGCACCAGGCCTAGTGTATCAAAATGACCTAAAGGGAAACATTTTCCCTGTCCTGACAAACACGAACCTCAAAGAACTCACCCTAACTTTGACTCGAGATTCCAAAAGTGACAGTATCACTGTAATTGACCAAACTCTTACCTTTCACCTATCCCTAACCCTAGCCGTCTCCCCAGGCTCAGTGTATCAAAATGACATACAGGGATACTTTTGAACTGTCCTGACAACTACGAACATCAAAGTACTCACTCTATCTTTGATTCGAGATTTAGAATGTGATGACATCACTTTAATTGACCCTTCTCTCACCTTTCACCTAACCCTAACCCTAGCCTTCTCCCCAGTATAGAGCGTTCTTATGACATACAGGGACAATTTTTCAATATCCTGACAAAAACATCAAGGTACTCAGCCTATCTTTGAATCAATTTTCTGAATGTGACGGTATCATTTTAATTAACCTTATTCTCAGCGTTCCACTAACCCTAACCCTAACCATTGCCCAATGCCTAGTATATCAAAATGACCTAAAGGGAAACGTTTTCACTATTCTGACACCTACGAACATCAAAGAACTCACCCTAACTTTTACTCCAGATTCTGAACATGACGGTATCACTTTAATTGACCCTATACTTATCGTTCGGCTAACCCTAACCCTAGAGGAATCCCCAGTCCCTGAGTGGCACTATGACATGCAGGAACACATTTCCAATGTCTCGATACCTACGAACATCAAAATACTCACCCTAACATGACTCGAGATTCCAAACGTGACGGTATCACCATAATTGACCATAGTCTTACCGATTTCCTAACCCTAACACTAGTCTTCTCCCCATACCCACTGTATCAAAATGACCAAAAGGGATGCTTTTTCACTGTCCTGACACGTACGAACATCAAAGTACTCACCCTAACTTTTACTCGAGATTCTGAACGTGACGGTATCACTTTAATTGACCATACTCTTACCGTTCCGCTAACCCTAACCCTATAGGAATCCCCAGTCCCTGAGTGGCAGTATGACATACAGGGACACTATTACAATGTTCTCACACCTACGACATTCAAAGTACTCACCCTAACTTGGTTCAAGATTCCGAACGTGATGGTATCACTTTAATTGACCCTACTCTTACCGTTCTCCTAACCCTAACCCTAGGCGTCTTCCGATTCCCAGTGTATCAAAATGACCAAAAGGGATACTTTTTCACTGTCCTGTCACCTACAAACATCAAAGTAGTCACCCTAACTTTGACTCAACATTCTGAATTGGACGGTATCCCTTTAATTTACCCTTCTGTCCCTGTTCTCCTAAGTCTAAACCTAGAATACTAGCAGGCCCCAGAGTGTCAATAATACCTTCAGGGACACTTTTTCACTTTGCTGACACGAACAAATGTCAAATTATTCACCCTCACTTTAACTCGAAATTCCGAACGTGACGGTATCACTTTGATTGACCCAACTCTCAACGTTCCGTAACCCTAACGCTAGCAATGTCCCCAGTCCCAGAGTATCTCATGACATACAGGGACACTTTTCCTCTGACATAGAACCTACAAACATCAAAGTGCTCACCCTAAATTTGAATACTAGCAAGCCCCATAGTGTCAAAAATACATTCAGGGACACTTTTCCACTTTCCTGACAAGAACGAACGACAAAGAATTCACCCACACATTGACTCGAGATTCCGAACTTCACGGTATCACTTTAATTGACCCAACTCTCACCGTTCCGCTAACCCTACCCTTAGCCATCTGCCCAGGCTTATTGTGTCAATATGACATACAGGGACATTTTTCCATTGTCCTGAATGTACGACCATCAAAGTACTCACCCTCACTTTGATTTGAGACTCCGAACGTGACGGTATCACTTTAATTTACCCAAAATTCACCGTTCCCCTAACCCTAACCCTAGCCATCTCCCCAGTCCCAGAGTATCAATATGACATACAGGGACACTTTTACACTGACCCGACACCTACGAACATCAAAGCACTCACTCTAACTTTGATTGGAGATTCCGAACGTGACATTATCACTTTGATTTACCCAACTCTCACTGTTCCCATAACCCTAACCCTAGCCATTGCCCCAGGCCTAGTATATAAAAATGACCTAAAGGGAAACTTTTTCACTGTTTTGACACCTATGAACATCAAAGTACTCACCCTAACTTTCACTCAGTGTTCCGAACTGACGATATTACTTTAATTGACCCTACTTCTACCATTTGGCTACCCCTAACCCTAGAGTAATCCCCAGTTCCTGAGTGTCAATATCACATACAGGGACACTTTTCCAATGTCCTGACACCTACGAACATCAATGTACTCACCCTAACTTTGACTTGAGATTCCGAACGTGACGGTATCACTTTAATTGACCCAACTCTTTCCGTTCTGCAAACCTTAAGCCTAGAACAATCTGCAGACCCTAAGTGGCAGTATGACATGCAGGGACACTTTTCCAATGTCCTGACACCTACGAACATCAAAGTACTCACCCTAACATAATTCCAGAGTCCGACGTGACGGTATCTCATTAATTGAACCTACTCTCACCGTTCCGATAACCCTAACCCTAGCTGCCACACCAGGCCTAGTGTATCAAAATGAACTATAGGGAAAATTTTTCCCTGTCCTGACAAATGCGAACATCAAAGAACTCACCCTAACTTTGACTCGCGGTTCCAAAAGTGACAGTATCACTGTAATTGACCATACTCTTCCCTTTCACCTATCCCTAACCCTAGCCGTCTCCCCAGGCCCAGTGTATCAAAATGACATACAGGAATACTTTTGAACTGTCCTGACAACTCCGAACATCAAAGTACTCACTCTATCTTTGAATCGAGATTTAGAATGTGATGATATCACTTTAATTGACCCTTCTCTCACCTTTCCCTTAACCCTAACCCTAGCCTTCTCCACAGTATAGAGCGTTCCGATAACATACAGGGACATTTTTCCAATGTCCTGACACAAACATCAAAGTACTCAGCCTATCTTTGAATCAATTTTCTGAACCTGACGTTATCATTTTAATTAACCCTATTCTCAGCGTTCCGCTAAACCTAACCCTAAACATTGCCCCAGGCCTATTATATCAAAATGACCAAATGGGAAAATTTTTCACTCTTCTGACAGCTACGAACATCAAAGTACTCACCCTAACTTTTACTCGAGATTCTGAACGTGACAGTAGCACTTTAATTGACCCTACTCTTACCGTTCGGTTAACCTTAACCCTAGAGGAATCCACAGTCCCTGAGAGGCAATAAGACATACAGGGACACATTTCCAATATACTGACACCTACGAACATCAAAATACTCACCCTAACATGACACGAGATTCCAAACGTGACGGTGTCATATTAATTTACCCTACTCTTACCGTTCTCCTAACCCTAACCCTAGCCGTCTCCCCATTCCCAGTGTATCAAAATGACAAAAAGGTATACTTTATCACTGTCCTGTCACCTACGAAGAACAAAGTACTCACCGTAACTTTGACTCGAGATTCTGAATGTGACGGTATCACTTTAATTTACCCTTCTTTCCCTGTTCTAAATAGAATAGTAGCAGACCCCAGGGTGACAATAATACCTTCATGGACACTTTTCCACTTTCCTGACTCGAACGAACGACAAAGAATTCACCCCCGCATTGACTCGAGATACCGAACGTGACGGTATCACTTTAATTGACCCACTCTCACCGTTCCGCTAACCCTAACCCTAGCCCTCTCTCCAGGCCTAGTGTGTCAATATGACCTACAGAGTCATTTATCCATTGTCCTGACAAGGACGACCATCAAAGTACACACCCTCACTTTGATTCGAGATTCCGAACGTGAGGGTATCACTTTAATTGACCCAACATTCACCATTCCCTTAACCCTAACCCTAGCCATCTCCCCAGTCCCAGAAAATCAATATGACATAGAGAAACACTTTTCCACTCACCCGACACCTAAGAACATCAAAGTACTCACTCTAACTTTGATTCGAGATTCCGAACGTGACATTATCACTTTAATTGACCCAACTCTCACTGTTCCCCTAACCCTAACCCTAGCCATTACCCCAGGCCTATTATATCAAAATGACCTAATGGGAAACTTTTTCACTCTTCTGACACCAACGAACCTCAAAGTACTCACCCTAACTTTTACTCGAGATTCTCAACGTGACGGTATCACTTTAATTGACCCTAAATTTACCGTTCGGCTGACCCTAACCCTAGAGGAATCCACAGTCCCTGAGAGGCATTATACCATACAGGGACACATTTCCAATGTCTGACACCTAAGAACATCAAAATACTCACCCTAACTTTGACTCGAGATTCTGAACTTGACGGTATCACTTTAATTGACTCTGCCCTTACCGTTCTGCTAACCCTAAGCCTAGAGCAATCCACAGACCCAGAGTGGCAGTATGACATACAGGGACACTTTTCCAATATCCTGACACCTATGAACATCAAAGTATTAACCCTAACTTGATTCGAGATTCCAAACGTGACGGTATCACATTAATTGACCCTGGTCTTACCGTTCCCCTAACCTTAACACTAGCCGTCTCCCCATTCCCAGTTATCAAAATGACCAAAAGTCATACTTTTTCACTGTCCTGTCACCTACAAAAAACAAAGTAGTCACCCTAACTTTAACTCGAGATTCTGAATATGACGGTATCACTTTAATTTACCCTTCTTTCCCTGTTCTCCTAAGTCTAAACCTAGAATAGTAGCAGGCACTAGAGTGACAATATTACCTTCAGGGACACTTTACCACTTTCCTGACACGAACGAACGTCAAAGTACTCACCCTCATTTTGACTCGAAATTCGGAATGTCACGGTATCACGTTGATTGACCCAACTCTCACCGTTCCCTAACCACAACCCTAGCCATCTCCCCTGTCCCACAGTATCTGTATGACATACAGGGACACTTTTCCACTGATCCGAAACCTACGAATATCAAAGTAATCACCCTCACTTTGAATCGAAATTCCTAACGTGACATTATCTCCTCAATTCACCCAACTCTCACCGTACCCCTAACCCTAACCCTAGCCATGTCCTCAGTCCTGGAGTATCTCCTGACATACGGGGACACTTTTCCTCTGACCTAGCACCTACAAACATCAAAGTACTCACCATAAATTTGAATCGAGATTCCAAACGTAACTGTATCATTTTAGTTGACCCTACTCTCACCATTCCGCTAACCCTAACCCTAGCCATCTCCCAGGCCTAGTGTGTCAATATGACCCACAGGGTCATTTTTCTATTGTCCTGACAAGTACGACCATCAACGTACTCACCCTCAGTTTGATTCGAGATTTCGAACGTAACGGTATCACTGTAATTGACCCAACTTTCATTGTTCCCCTAACCCTAACCCTAGCCCTGTCCCCAGTCCCAGATTATCAATATGACATACCGTGACACATTTCCTCTCCTCTCCCCAGGCCTAGTGTGTCATTATGACCTACAGGGTCATTTTTCCACTGTCCTGACAGGTACGACAATCAAAGTACTCACCCTCACTTTGACTTGAGATTCCGAACGTGACGCTATCACATTAATTGACCCTACTCTCACCGTTCCGATAACCCTAACCCTAGCCGCCGCCCCAGGCGTAGTGTATCAAAATTACCTAAAGTGAAACTTTTTCCCTGTCCTGACAAATACGAACATCAAAGAACTCACCGTAACTTTGACTCGAAGTTACAAAAGTGACAGTATCACTGTAATTGACCATACTCTTACCTTTCACCTATCCCTAACCCTAGCCGTCTCCTGAGGCCCAGTGTATCAAAATGACATACAGGGATACTTTTGAACTGTCCTGACAACTATGAACATCAAAGTACTCACTCCATTTTTGATTCGGGATTTATAATATGATGATATCACTTTAATTGACCGTTCTCTCACCTTTTCCCTAACCCTAACCCAAGCCTGCTCCCCAGTATAGAGCGTTCTTATGACATACAAGGACACATTTCCAATGTCCTGACACAAACATCAAAGTACTCAGCATATCTTTGAATCGATTTTCTGAACGTGACGGTATCATTTTAATTAACCCTATTCTCAGCGTTCCGCTAACCCTACCCCTATTCATTGTCCCAGGCCTATTATATCAAAATGACCTAATGGGAAACTTTTCACTCTTCTGAGACTTACGAACATCAAACTTTTACGGGAGATTCTGAACATGACAGTATCACTTTAATTGACCCTACTCTTACCATTCGGCTAACCCTAACCCTAGAGGAATCCTCAGTCCCTGAGAGGCAATATGACATACAGGGTCACATTTCCAATGTCCTGACACCTAAGAACATCAAAATAGTCACCCTAACATGACTCGAGATTTCAAACTTGATGGTATCACCCTAATTGACCCTACTCTTACCATTTTCCTAACCCTAACCGTAGCCATCTCCCCATACCCAGTGTATCAAAATGACCAAAAGGAATGCTTTTCCATTGTCCTGACACCTACGAACATCATAGTAGTCACCCTAACTTTCACTCGAGATTCTGAATGTGTCGGAATCACTTTAATTTAGCCTTCTCTCCCTGTTCTCCTAAGTCTAAACCTAGAATACTAGCAAGCCCCAGAGTGTCAATAAGACCTTCAGGGACACTTTTCCACTTTCCAGACACGAACGAACGACAAAGAATTCACCCTCACATGGACTCGAGATTCCGAACATGAAGGTATCACTTTCACCGTTCCCCTTACACTAAACCTAGCCGTGTCCCCAGTCCCAGAGTATCAATATGACATACCGGGACACATTTCCTCTCATCTCCCCAGGCCTAGTGTGTCATTATGACCTACAGGGTCATTTTTCCACTGTCCTGATAGGTACGACCATCAAAGTACTCACCCTCACTTTGATTTGAGATTCCGAACATGATGGTATCACATTAATTGAACCTACTCTCACCGTTCCGATAACCCTAACCCTAGCCGCTGCACCAGGACTAGTGTATCAAAATGACCTAAAGGGAAAATTTTTCCCTGTTCTGACAGATGCGAACATCAAAGAACTCACCCTAACTTTGACTCGAGGTTTGAAAAGTGACAGTATCACTGTAATTGACCATATTCTTAATTTTCACCTATCCCTAACCCTAGCCATCTCCCCAGGCCTAGTGTATCAAAATGACATACAGGGATACTTTTGAACTGTCCTGACAACTACGAACATCAAAGTACTCACTCTATCTTTGATTCGAGATTTAGAATGTGATGATATCACTTTAATTGACCCTGCTCTCACCTTTCCCCTAACCCTAACCCTAGCCTTCTCCCCAGTATAGAGCGTTCTTATGACATACAGGGACATTTTTCCAATGTCCTGACACAAACATCAAAGTACTCAGCCTATCTTTGAATGAATTTTCTGAATGTGACGGTATCACTTTAATTGACCCAACTCTCACCGTTCCGCTCACATTAACCCTAGCCATCTCCCCTGGCCTAGAGTGTCAATATGACCTACAGAGTCATTTTTCCATTGTCCTGACAAGTACGAGCATCAAAGTATCCACCCTCACATTGATTCGAGATTCCGAACGTGACGATATCACTTTAATTGACCCAACATTCACCGTTCCCTTAACCCTAACCCTAGCCATCTCCCCAGTCCCAGAGTATCAATATGACATACAGGGACACTTTTCCACTCACCTGACACCAAGGAACATCAAAGTACTCACTCTAACTTTGATACGAGATTCCGAACGTGACATTATCACTTTAATTGACCCAACTCTCACTGTTCCCTTAACCCTAACCCTAGCCATTGCCACAGGCCTATTATATCAAAATGACCTAATGGGAAAATTTTTCACTGTTTTGATACCTACGAACATCAAAGTACTCACCCTAAATTTCACTCGGGATTCTGAACTGACGGTATCACTTTAATTGACCCTACTCCTACCGTTCGGCTACCCCTAACCCTAGAGTAATCCCGAGTCCCTGAGTGTCAGTATCACATACAGGGACACTTTTCCAATGTCCTAATGACTTCGAACATCAATGTACTCACCCTAACTTTGACTCGAGATTCCCAACGTGACGGTATCACTTTAATTGACTCTGCACTTACCATTCTGCTAACCCTAAGCCTAGAACAATCCGCAGACCCTGAGTGGAAGTATGACATTCAGGGACACTTTGACAATGTCCTGACACCTACGAATATTGAAGTACTCACCCTAACTTGATTCGAGATTCCGAACGTAACGGTATCACTTTAGTTGACCCTACTCTCACTGTTCCGCTAACCCTAACCCTAGCCATCTCCCCAGACCTAGTGTGTCAATATGACCTACAGAGTCATTTTTCCATTGTCCTACAAGTACGACCATCAAAGTACTCACCCTCACTTTGATTCGAGATTCCGAACATGACGGTACCAGTTTATTTAACCCGACATTCACCGATCCCTAATCCTAACCCTACTCATCTCCCCAGTACCAGAGTATCAATATAACATACAGGGACACTTTTCCACTCAACCGAAACCTACGAATATCAAAGTACTCACTCTAACTTTGATTCGAGATTCCGAACGTGACATTATCACTTTAATTGACCCAACTCTCACTGTTCCCCTAACCCTGACCCTAGCCATGGCCCCAGGCATGGTATATAAAAATGACCTAAAGGGAAATTTTTTCACTGTTTTTTCACTTACGAACATCAAAGTACTCACCCTAAATTTCACTCAGGATTCCGAACTGACGGTATCACTTTAATTGGCCCTATTCTTACCGTTCGGCTACCCCAAACCCTAGAGTAATCCCCAGTCCCTGAGTGTCAATATCACATACAGGGACACTTTTCCAATGGCCTGACACCTACGAACATCAATGTACTCACCCTAACTTTGACTCGAGATTCCAAACGTGATGGTATCATTTTAATTGACTCTGCCCTTACCGTTCTGCTACATAAGGCTAGAGCAGTCCGCAGGCCCTGAGTGGCAGTATGACATACAGGGACACTTTTCCAATATCCTGACACCTATGAACATCAAAGTACTCACCCTAACTTGATTCGCGATTCCGAACGTGACGGTATCACATTAATTGACCCTACTCTTACCGTTCTCCTAACCCTCACCCTAGACGTCTCCCTATTCCCAGTGTATCAAAATGACCAAAAGGTATACTTTTTCACTGTCCTGTCACCTACGAACAACAAAGTACTCACCCTAACTTTGACTCGAGATTCTGAATGTGACGGTATCACTTTAATTTACCCTTCTTTCCCTGTTCTCCTAAGGCTAAATCTAGAATAGTAGCATGCCCCAGAGTGACAAAAATACCTTCTGGGACACTTTTCCACTTTCCTGACATGAACGAACGTCAAAGTATTCACCCTCACTTTGACTCGAAATTCCGAACGTGATGGTATCTCGTTGATTGACCCAACTCTCACGGTTCCCTAACCCTAACCCTAGTCAACTCCCCAGTCCCACAGTATTAGGATGACATACAGGGACACTTTTCCACTCATCCTAAACCAGCGAACATCAAAGTAATCACCCTCACTTTGACTTGAGATTCCTAAAGTGACATTATCACTTCAATTCACCCAACTTCACCGTACCCCTATCCCTAACCGTAACCATGTCCCCAGTCCCAGAGTATCTCATGACATACAGTGACACTTTTCCTCTGACCTACCACCTACAAACATCAAAGTACTCACCCTAAATTTGAATCGAGATTCCAAACGTAACTGTATCACTTTAGTTGACCCAACTTTCACCGTTCCCCTAACCCTAACCCTAGCCGTGTCCCCAGTCCCAGAGTATCAATATGACATACCAGGACACATTTCCACTCACCTCCCCAGGCCTAGTGTGTCATTATGACCTACAGGGTCATTTTTCCACTGTCCTGACAGGTATGACCATCAAAGTACTCACCCTCACTTTGACTCGAGATTCCGAACGTGACGCTATCACATTATTTGACCCTACTCTCACCGTTCCGATAACCCTAACCCTAGCCGCCGCACCAGGCCTATTATATCAAAATGACCTATGGGAAACTTTTTCACTCTTCTGACACCTACGAACATCAAAGTACTCACCCTAACTTTTACTCGAGATTCTGAACGTGATGGTATGACTTTAATTGACCCTACTCTTACCGTTCGTCTAACCCTAACCCTAGAGGAATCCACAGTCCCTGAGAGGCAATATGACACACAGGGACACATTTCCAATGTCCTGACACCTAAGAACATCAAACTACTCACCCTAACATGACTCGAGATTCCAAACGTGACAGTATCACCTTAATTGAACCTACTCTTACCGTTTTACAAACCCTAACCCTAGCCGTCTCCACATACCCAGTGTATCAAAATGACCAAAAGGGATGCTTTTTCACTGTCCTGACACCTACGAACATCAAATTAGTCACCCTAACTTTGACTCAAGATACTGAATGTGAGAGAGTCACTTAAATTTACCGTTCTGTCCCTGTTCTCCTAAGTCTAAACCTAGAATACTAGCAAGCCACAGAGTGTCAATAAGACCTTCAGGGTCACTTTTCCACTTTCCAGACACGAACGAACGACATAGTATTCACCCTCACATTGACTCGAGATTCCGAACGTGACGGTATCACTTTAATTGACCCAAATCTCACCGTTCCGCTAACCCTAACCCTAGCCATCGCCCAGGCCTAGTGTGTCAATATGACCTACAGAGTCATCTTTCCATTGTTCTGACAAGTACAACCATCAAGGTACTCACCCTTACTTTGACTCGAGATTCCGAACGTGACGGTATCACTTTAATTGACCCAACATTCACCGTTCCCTTAACCCTAACACTAGCCATCTCCCCAGTCCCAGAGTATTAATATGACATAAAGGGACACTTTTCCACTCAACCGACACCAACGAACATCAATGTACTCACTCTAACTTTGATTCGAGATTCCGAACGTGACATAATCACTTTAATTGACCCAATTCTCACTGTTCCCGTAACCCTGACCCTAGCCATTGCCCCAGGCATGGTATATAAAAATGACCTAAAGGGAAAATTTTTCACAGTTTTGACACCTACGAACATCAAGGCACTCACCCAAAATTTCACTCGGGATTCCGAACTGACGGTATCACTGTAATTGACCCTACTCCTACCGTTCGGCTACAACTATCCCTAGAGTAATCCCCAGTCCCTGAGTGTCAATATCACAAACAGGGACACTTTTCCAATGTCCTGACACCTATGAACATCAATGTACTCACCCGAACTTTGACTCGAGATTCCAAACCTGACAGTATCACTTGAATTGACTCTGCCCTTACCGTTCCGATTACCCTAACCCTAGCCATCTCCACAGGCCTAGTGTGTCCATATGACCTACAGGGTCATTTTTCCACTGTCCTGAGAGGTACGACCATCAATGTACTCACACTGACTTTGACTCTAGATTCTGTGCGTGATGTTACCATTTTAATTGACCCTATTCTCACTGTTCTGATAACCCTAACCCTAGTCTTCGCACCAGGCCTAGTGTATCAAAATGACCTAAAGGGAATCTTCTTCAGTTTCCTGACACCTACGAATATGAAAGTACTCATTCTAACTTTGACTGGAGATTCAGAACGTGACATTGTCATTTTAATTGACCCTACTCTCACCATTCCCCTAATCCTAACCCTAGCCAACTCCCCAGCCCCTGTGTATCAAAATAACCTAAAGGGATACTTTTTCACGGTCTTGACACCTAAGAACATCAAAGTACTCACCCTCACTTTGACTGGAGATTCCGAAAGTGACATTACCACTTTAATTTACCCTAATCACAACGTTCCCATAACCCTAACCCTAGCATCCTCACCAGTCCCAGAGTGTCAACATGACATGCAGGGTCACTTTTCCACAGACCTGACACCTACAAACTTGAAAGTACTCACCCTAAATTTGAATCGACAATCTGAACATAATGGTATCGCTTCAATTGACCCTACACTCACCGTTACACTAACCCTAACGCTAGCCATCTTCACAGGCCTAGTGTGTCGGTATGACATACAGGGTCATTTTTCCCCTGTCCTGACAAGTACGACACTCAAAACACTCACCCTAAGTTTGACTCGAGATTCTGAATTAGATGATATCACTTTAATTGACCGCATTCTCACCATTCTGATAACCTTAAACCTAGCCGTCTCACATGGCCTAATCTTTCAAAATGACCTTAACAGAAACATCTTCACTGTCCTGACAATTATGAATATCAAGGTACTCACACTCACTTTGACTCAAGATTCCATCGTGAATGTATTTTTTTAATTGATGCTACTCTCACCATTCCCCTAACCCTAACCCTAGACGACTCCCCAGTCCCAGAGGATCAACATGACATACAGGGACACTTTTCCTCTAAGCTAGCTCCTAGGAACCTCAAAGTACTCACCCTAAATTTGAATCGAGATTCCGAACCTAACGGTATCACTTTAATTGACCCTACTCTCACCGTTCCGCAAACCCTAACCCTAGCCATCTGCAAATGCCTAGTGTGTCAATATGACCTACATGGTCATTTCCCCACTGTCCTGACAAGTATGACCATCAAAGTACTCACCCTAACTTTGACTGGAGATTCTCAACGTGGTGGTGTCACTTTAATTGACACTATTTTTACCGTTCCGATATCCATAACCCTAGCAGTCTCAAGAGGCCTAGTGTATCAAAATGACCTAAACGGAATCTTCTTCAGTTTCCAGACAACTACGAAGTTGACATTATCACTTTAATTGACCCTACTTTCACCGTTCCCCTAACCTAACCCTAGCCGACGCCCCAGCCCCAGTATATCAGAATGACCTAAAGGGATACTTTTTCACTCTCTTCACACCTACGAACATCAAAGTACTCACCCTAACTTTGACTCGAGATTCAGAATGTGACGGTATCCCTTTAATTTACCGTATTCTCAACGTTCCGCTAACCCTAACCCTAGCCGTATTCTCAAGCACAGTGTATGAAAAATAACCTAAAGGGATACTTTTCCACTGTCCTAACACTTACGAACATCAAAGTATACACCCTAAATTTAACTTGAGATTCAGAATTTAACGGTAACACTTTAATTTACCCTTCTCTCACCGTTCTCCTAACCCTAACCCTAGAAGACTCCCAAGGCCCAGAGTGTCAATATGAACTTCAAGAGTAATATTCCACTGTCCTGACACTTAGGATCATCAAAGTACTCAGCCTCACTTTGACTCGAAGTTCCGAACGTGACAGAATCACTTTAATTGACCCAAATCTCACCGTTCCCCTAACCCTAACCCTAGCCTTCTCCAAGACCCAGAGTATCAATATGATACACAGGGACAGTTTTCCACTGACCCGACAACTACGCACATCAAAGCACTCACCAAAACTATGACTCGAGATTCCGAACGCGACATTATCACTTTAATTTAGCCTACTCTCATCATTCCCCTGTCCGTTACCATAGCCGACTCCCCAGTCTGTGAGTATCAATATGACATACAGGGACACTTTTACACTGACCTGACACCTACAAACATCAAAGTAATCACCCTAAATTTGACTTGAGATTCCAAACGTGATGGTAT
>PVJL010019087.1:0-14591 GCA_004026885.1 Lyroderma lyra | reverse complement strand
TGGCACCTGAGCTCATTAGGAAAGTTTTTACTTGACCTGCTGTTGACCCCTTAGACCAGTGGTTCTCAACCTTCCTAATACCGCGACCCTTTAATCCAGTTCCTCCTGTTGTGGTGACCCCCATACAATTATTTTCTTTTTTTTTTTTTTTTTTTTTTTGCTTTTCGGTATGTGGGTAGCTCCCTGACCGGGAATCGAACCCAGGCCGCAGCTCTGACAGCGCCAGCAGCAAAGCCTTAAGCCACTACACCACCAGGAATTTTCGTTGCTACTTCGTAACTGTCATTTTGCTACTGTTATGAATCATGATGTAAATATCTTTTATTTATCTATTTATTTTGCTTTTTGGTATGTGGGTAGCTCCCTGACTGGGAATCGAACCCAGGCCGCAGCGTTGACAGCGCCAGAGCCGAAGCCTTAAACCACTACACCACCAGGGAACTCCCCATGATGTAAATATATGTGTTTTCCGATGGTCTTAGGCGACTCCTGTGAAAGGGTCGTTCGACCCCCAAAGGGGTCGCGGTTGAGAACTGCTGGTCTAGGGTCTAGGGCCTAGAGACTGGGTTAGAAGGAAAGCTAAAGAGGGTCCTACACTGATAATCTTGCCCTTCCCACCCCACCCTCATAGGAAGGATGGGCGATCCAGGCCTGAATCTCCTTGGGGAGGGACTTGATTACCTCCTCCCAAGGCTGGCCTCTTTCCAAATCCTTTCCCGCCCTCTGAAAGCATAGATTTTGGTTACTGTTCACCTGTTCCCTCCCACCCACACCCGCTTCATACAAAGGATCCATTCGCAGAATGAAAATACATTCCTGGAATGAAAATACAGTCGCTCAGGCCATTCCAGTCCCTGTTAACAGTGGCCTCAGGCGGGAGAACAAGGATGCGGCGTAGGTGCCTCTAATGCGCTTGGAATTATTTGTGTGGCCGACACACCTCCCAGCGCCCCGAGGTTCAGGAATTTTCGACTTCTGCAAGCCGGATTGGCGAGTTGTCCCCCAGCCTCCCAACCGCACCTCCAGCGGAGAGATGCACCTGCATCACCCACTCAGACCTTTTGAAGGAGGAGGGGGCTGGGCTGTAAGAAGGGAGGGGCGGGCAGAGACTGGCGAGCTGAGGGGAGGCTGGGTGGGGTCGGCTGGGTGGGGTAGGGTGGGACTGCAGGCTAAGAAGTAGGGAGGGGCCGCCGCCTGAAAAGGCCGGAGGAGAGGATGGGGGCGCAAACGACTAGGCGAGCGCGCAACCGCGAGGAACGTTGGCTCGGATCCAGGGTAGGACTCGGGTGGGCGAGGCCGTAGAGTGGGGCCGGAGCGGTGGTGTGCGAGCCGGGGCTGAGATGGGGCGCGGGCTGGGAGACTGGGGACTTAGGACTTGAGCACGAGGTTGGGAGTGGTGAGGCTGGGGAGGTGGCTAATGGGGGTTGGGGGCCTGTAACCTTGGGGTGCGGCTGGCAGGGGTGGGGCCGGCGGTGGCTAATGCCTTGACCCTTCTTGTTTGTAGTTGCAGCTGGGCCTGGCTGGGGGAACATGGATGTCTTTGCCTTTGGGGGCCGGCCAGCCCGCGTCGCATCTGTGGAGCCCGAACGCCAGGAGTCCCTGGACCTGAGCCAACTGCCACCTGAGCTGCTCATGATGGTGCTCAGCCACTTGCCTCCACACACGCTGCTGGAGTGCTGCCGCCTGGTGTGCCGGCGCTGGCGCGCCCTGGTGGACAGCCAGGCTCTGTGGCTGCTCATCCTGGCCCGGGACCACTGCGCCCTGCTGAGGCTCATCCGCAGCTCTTTACCCGCCGCCCGCGACGCCAGGCCCTGCCTCTTAGGCCGCTTCTGCGTGCGCAAACCGCTTGGACGCAACCTCATCCGCAACCGCTGTGGCCAGGGTGGGATGCCTCGGGAAGTTGGGAAGGGGGTCGTCCTCCAGGGAGCCAGTGGGCGGGGCCACACAGGGGGCTGGTGGGAGGCTTCCGCCGGCTGGCTGGCCAGGAGCTTGGGCGCGACCTTTCTTGTTTTGTTTTGTTTTAATGTGGGTAGTTTCCTGGTTGGGAATCGAACCCAGTTCGCAGCGTTGAGACAGCGCCGAAGCCTCAGCCACTACACCACCAGGGAACTCCCGCAACCTTTCTTTATTTAACAGAGGTTGGTCACAGTAAATGGGTGATGGAGAACGGTGATAGCAGCATGGTAGCAGTGGGAAACCTGACATTCCTGACTTTGGCTGCTAGGAATACCTGCTTCGTGTCTTCTTTCAGGTGAATGTTCCTACCCGCCAAAGGCCAGGGCCATTCTAAGGAGTACCTGCCTGTTCTCATTGATCCTTCTCCTTCTTTCTTAGCTGGCGTCGCAAAAAGCAGGTCGTGGACCTGGAGAAGGAGGGTGTGTGGCCAGAACTGCTGGATAGTGGCAAGATTGAGATTTGTATCTTTCACAGGTGAGTATGATGACAAAACCGGGAAGTACTAACTTTACTAAGCACTGAGTACATGTGCCATGACCTTTGCAAGGTGGCTTCATTTACGCCTCCTAACAACCCTCTGCAGATAAAGAAACTGAAGCTCAGGGAGGCGAATGACTAAATCACCATCATAATTCTAGTAACTAGTGGTATACACACCCTGAACCCCTCTTCTCACCTCCAAAGAGACCTGGTTTAGAAGATGGCAGACTGGATCCAATACAGAGGCCTTGGGCCCAGCTCAGTGTTGTCTTGAATGAGATGCACCTTGCCTTAGTGGGAAGCAATATACAATAATTGGCTAAAAGTTTATATTCTGGAGCCAGACCTCCCCGTTTTAAACCCTAGCTCTGTATCCTTGTGGTTTTGGGAAAGTCACAGTATGCCTCGGTTTCTCCATCTTTATAAGATAGGGTTACATGTCAAGCACAATGCAATGCTTTATAAGTGTGAACTATTACTTAGTACCCTTTTTGAACCTTAATCCTTTGGGAAAGTGTTTTGTTTTTGTTTTGGTATGTGGGTAGTTCCCTGGCTGGGAATCGAACCCGGGCTGTAGCGTTGACGGCGCCAGTGCCGAAGCTTTAAGCCACTACACCACCAGGGAACTCCTGGGAAAGTGTATTTTAATACCTCAGATCTTTAGGGCTTCACAGGAAATTGAAAGGTTCAGAAAAGAGAGGTGACTGGCTCCGGTTGCCCCGCTAGGGCTTGGCAGGACCTGTTTATAAGGCTTGGTCTTGTCTGACTCCAGAGCACGTGCTCTGTAGTGATGGTCTCAGAACTGGGGTATATGAAGACTTACCAAGCGATACATGACCCACGTAAGTTTTATTCCATATCCCCTACAGCAGGGGTGTCCAACATTTTGGCTTCCCTAGGCCACATTGAAAGAATTGTCTTGGGTCACTCATAAAATACACCTAACACTAATGATAGCTGATGAGCTAAAAAATAGTCTGCATAATTTTTGTAATGTTTTAGGAAAGTTTATGCATTCAAAGCTATCTTGGGCCACGTGTTGGACAAGCTTGCTCTATAGCTGTATGTTCTAAAATTAATCTGTTACAGATCCCATCTCTGAACAATCCCATCTATGGTGGGAGATGACATGGTTATGGTTTTTCAATTCCTTTCTCAACAGTCCTACAATTCAAGGTTGGGGGAAAGCCCCTCTCTATGGTGTGTGTTCCCCAGATAAAAAAGACTACCGGAATCCCAAACAAATTGACCATTTGAAATTTTGGCCTTACCAAAATCTCTCTTCAAGAAGGGAAATATCTTTTCCTTTTTTGTGCATGGTCATATTTGCATTTTATTTCTTTTTATTATTCCCATTCCCCACACCCATCCCAACCCCTCCCCCCCTTTGGCAACCATCAGCTTGTTCTTTATATCTATTGGTCTGTTTCTATTTAGTTTTGTTTATTCATTTGCTTTGTATTTTTAGATTCTCTATATAAGTGAATTCATACAGTATTTGTCTCTCTCTGTCTGACTTACTTCACTTAGCATACATAATGCCCTCTGTGTTCCTTCATGTTGGCACAAGTGGCAAAATTTCATTCTTTTCTATTGCCGACATAATATTCCATTATGTGCAAGGTCTGACAATTAAGTTTGAGAACTTATCCTAGAAAAAGTGCTTCATACCTCATTGCTGAATATCACTACAATCACCTTTGAAGTAATCCCCTTGGGAAGCTGTGCTCCAATGCCAGTGCCTAGAAATTTTGGAACTCTTTCTGGAATGGCTGGCCATCAGAGCTGTTGTATTACCTTTGATGTCCTGAAGGTCATCAAAATCTCTTCCTTTCAATATATCCTTTACCTTCAGGTAAAGAAAAAAGTATCTGGGGGCCAGATCAGTTGAGTAAGGAAGGTGTTCCAATACAGTTATTTGTTTACTAGCTAAAAACTCCCTTACAGACAGTGCCCTGTGAGCGGGTGCATTGTCATGATCCAAGAGCCATGAGCTGTTGGTGAAAAGTTCAGGTCGTTTTCATCTAACTTTTTCACACAGCCTTTTCTGCACTTCCAAATAGGAAACTTGGTTGACTATCCAATTGGTACAAATTCATAACGAGCAATCCCTCTGGTATCAAAAAAGATTACCAACATTGTTTTGATTCTTTGGACTGATGGAACTTTTTTTTTTTTTTTTTTAAATGTGGGTATTTCCCTGGCTGGGAATGATGGAACTTTTTTGATCATGGAGAATTGGCTGACTTCCATTGTGCACTTTGACACTTTGTTTCGGGGTCATATTGGTATACCCATGTTTTCATCACCAATGATAACATGGCCCAAAACATCATCTTGCCTCTCAAAGGTCTTGGCAAACTTTGACTCGCCTTTGCTTTTCTCATTAGTGAGAGCCTTTGGGACCATTTTTGCACATATCTTTCTCATGCAAAGATTTTGTTTCTTTTTTTTTGTTTTTTGGTTTTTTTTGGTTTTGTTTTTTGTTTTTTTTTTAATTCATTTTTATTGTTAGACTTATTGGGGTGACATCTGTTAGCAAGGATTACATAGATTCTGTTTCTTTATCCATGTTGACTTGGTCTGCTATACTTCTCAGTCAGCAGATGATTTTGATGTACAACTTGATGAATTTTTGCAATGTTTTCCTCAGTTCTGCTCATTACTGGCTGGCCTGACCTCTCTTCATCTGATGGCTTCTGTCCCCTCAGAAAAGCATTTAACTCATTTGTACCCTGCCGTTTTCTTCATGGCATTGTCCCCATAAACTTGGACTAACATGTCCCTGATTTCACTTCCATTCTTGCCAAGTTTGACAAGAAATTTAATGCTTTTTCATTGCTCTAATTCAAGCTCCAACATGCTCACGATGGTACACAAAAACACAACAACAATAATGAATGCCACTCAGCAAGACACCACCACAAGTCCACAGGAACCCAGTTGTGAGACACAGGTATACCGAGGTTATGAAACCTTACTGAGTTGTTTATACAGTGCTGCCAGTATAAGCGCACAGTGGCAAGTTTGCAAACTTAATTGTCAGAGACCTAGTATGTACCACATCTCCTTTATCCATTCATCTATTGATAGATATCTAAGTTGCTTTCATACCTTGGTTTTTACTGGTAATGGTGCAGTGAACACAGGGACAAGTACGAGGGCTCTCTGGGAAAAAATATCCAGCCATCAGTACCTTTATTTTTCATATTACATGGCTGCATACTTTCCAAACAGCCCTCGTATATCTTTTCAAATTAGGGTTTTTATTTTTTTAGAATAAGTACCCAAGGGGTTCCCTGGTGGCGTAGTGGCTAGGCTTCAGCACTCTCAAGCTGTGGCCTGGGTTCGATTCCCAGCCAAGGAACCACCAAAAAGAAAAAAAAGAATAAGTACCCCAAAGTGGAATTGTGGAATGATATGGCAGCTTTATTTTTTAATATTTTCAAGAACCTCCTTAATGTTTTCCAGAGTGGCTATACCAATTTACGATCCCACCAACAGTGTATGATGGTTCTCTTTGCTCCACATCTTCACCAGCATTTCTCATTTATTAACTTATTTATGATGGCCATTCTCACAGGTGTGTGGTGATATATCATTGTGATATGAATTTGCATTTCCTTGTGATTAGTGATGTTGAGTATATTTTCATGTTTCTGTTGATGATCTGTTTGCCCTTTCTGGAGAAGTGTCTATTCAGGTCCTCTGCCCATTTTTTAATTGGAATTTTTGCTTTTTTGGTGTAAGTTGTATAATTTCCTTATATATTTTGGGTATTAACCCCTTATCGGATGTATCATTTGCAAATATCTTTTCCCATTCAGTAGGTCCTCATTTTGTTTTCTTGATTCTGTTTCTTCCTGGTGTAGTCTTGGAAGGTTTTATGTTTCTAGAAATTTATATATTTCTTCTGTATTGCCCAACTTGTTGGCATATATTTATTCATAGTATTTAATGATCTTTTGCACTTCTGTGGTGTCGGTTGTAATCTCTCCTCTTTCATATTTCTGTTCTGATCTTTATTATTTGCTTTCTTCTACTTTTTTTGTTTTTGTTATTGTTTGTTTTCTTCCTTTTATTTTTGTGGTTCCTTTAGGTGTAGCTAGATTATTTATTTGGGAATTTTCCTCATTTCTTGACGAAAGCCTGTGTGGGTATGAACTTCCCTCTTAAAACTGCATTCCATAAATTTTGAAAAGTTGTATTTTTATTTTCATTTTTGTCAAGATAGTTTTTTATTTCTTCCTTGATTGTTTAGTAACATGTTGTTTAGTCTCCACTATTTGTTTTCCAGTTTTCTTCCTGTAGTTGATTTCTTATGTAATGCCATTATGGTCAAAAAGATATGATTTCAGTCTCCTTGAGTTTATTGAGGCTTCTTTTTGGCTTAATCTGTGATTTATCCTGGAGAATGTTCCATGTGCACTTGAACGTGCATTCTGCTGTTTAGGGGTGAAATGTTCTATAAATATCTATTAAGACTATCTAGTCTAATGTGACACTTAAGACCATTATTTCCTTATTAATTTTCTCTCTAGATGATCTATCCATTGATGTTAATGGGTATTAAAAATCCCCTACTATTATTGTATAATTGAATTTCTCACTTTATGACCATTAATATTTACATTATGTATTTAGGTGCCTCTATGTTGAGTATGTAGATATTTATGATGGTTATAGTCTCTTCTTAGATTGACCTCTTTATATCTTTGTCTTTTTAACATTTATTTTAAAATCCATTTTGTCTGAGTATTGCTACCTCAGCTTTCATTTCATTTCTGTTTGCATGGAATATCTTTTTCCATCCCTTCACTTTCAGTCTGTGTCTATTTGAAGCAAGTTTTTCTAGGCAACATGTAAATTGGTCATGTTTTTAAATCTATTCAGCCACCGCATGTCTTTTTTTGGAGCATTTAATCCATTTACATTTAAGGTAGTTATTATTTAAGTATATACTTATGGCCATTTTGTTCGTTGTTTTTTGGTTGTTTTTGTAGTTATCCTCTGTTTTTCTCTTGATCTCTTCCTTTGTGGTTTGCTTTAGTGTTTTGTTTGTGTTCCTGTCTCTATTCTTTGTGTATCTTTTGTAGGTTTTTGGTTTGTGGTTACCATGAGGTTTATGGATATCATTCTATTTCTGTAGCAGTCTGTTTTAAGCTGATAGGTTTGAATATATTCTAAAAGGACTACATTTTCATCCCTCCTTTATGCTTAATGATGCTGATGTCACAGTTTAGATCTTTTTGTTTTTTTGTATCTCCTAATTAATTATTGTAGTTTGAGTTTGGTACTTTTGTCTTGACCTTCACGGTAGCTTTTTAAATGTCTCATTCACTGTATTTATTAAATATTTGGCTTTACCTGTGAGATTTTTTTCTTTTATCATATTTAGTTATTTCTGGTTTATGGCCTTTCCTTTTCTGTTTAAAGAAGACCCTTTAACATTTCTTGTAAAACTCATTTAATGGTGATGAACTCCTTTAGTTTTTGTTTGTCCAGGAAACTCTTCACCTTTCCTTCAGTTCTAAATGATAACCTTGACAGGTGAATTATTCTAGATCGTAGGGTCCTTTCTATCAATACTTAAAAGATGTCTTACCACTCCCTTTTGGATGCTGAGAAATCAGCTGATAGCCTTATGGCATTTCCTTTGTATGTAATTAGTTATTTTCCTCTTGTTACCTTCAAAATTGTCTCTTTGTTTATAACTTTTGCCAATTTAATTAAAATATGTCTTGGTGTGGGTCTCTTTGGGTTATTGTTGTTTGGAACTCTGCTTCCTGGACCTTGATGTCTGTTTCCTTTCCCAGGTTAGGACATTTTTTAGACATTATTTCTCCAAGTAAAGTTTCTATTTCTTCCGTTTCTTCTCCTAGGATCCTTATAATGTGAATGTTTATATGCTTGATATTGTCCCAGAGGTCCTTAAACTATCCTCATTTTTAAAATTCGTTTTGCTATTCTCACTAGTTGGTTGATTTCCACTAGTCTGACCTTCTAGGTTGCTGATCCATTCTTCTGTGTAAGCTAATCTGCTGTTGATTCCCTGTAATGTATTTTTCATTTTAGTTATTTTATTGTTCAGGTCTGCTTGGTTTTTATGATAGTTTCTAACTCTTTGTTGAAGGTGTCTAAATTCCTCTATTCCACTCTTCAGTTTGGTATGCATCCTTACTGTTTCTTTGAAAACTTTATCAGGCAAATTACTTACCTCCACTTCCTTAGGGTTTTTCTGGAGATTGTTCTTGTTCCTTCATTTGACAGATTTTCTTCTGTCTTTTCATTTGGTTTGATTTTCTATGTTTGTTTGTATGAATTAGACAAACAGCTATTGTTCTCTGTCTTAAAAGTGGCCTAATACAGAAGTGGCCTGTGTGTAAGCTGTTTGCCAGGTAGCTTTAACAGGCTAGTAAGATCTGAGCAGGTGCCTAAGGCATCCAGGTCACTGGCCCACCAAGCTGGAGTGGCTCTGGGTGGGGGAGGCCAAATGCATGTAATAATGCCCTGTTGATCTTGCTTGTTTGGAGGTAAAAGGCTCTGGACTGTGTGGCTGAGAACATGTTTTGGTGATCTTGCCAGGTGGGCCAAAGCACCGAGATAGAGCTCCTGCCCACCCCGGAGAAGTGGAAGGGGACATAAACAATGGCACTGACAATTCTCTGCAGACCTCTAGAGTTTCTGCAGCTCTCCGAGGGCTCCTTCAGTTTCCCAGCATTCTGTATTTGGTCGCTTTCCCTTTGTTGTTCAGAAGCTGTTCCTATCAGGCATAAATTACATTTCAAGGACCCACAGATTAGCTCCCAGAAGCTGAAGGCAAAGGCCAGACCTTGGGCCCAAGCTAAATTCTTTTCTACACATTGTCTTTTAAAATATTCTAAGATGATTCCAATTTGCAGCAAAGTTTGGGGACAACTAGTGGGTAATAATTCAACCCAAAAGAGAAAAATGTGAGCTTTATGGTCACAGAGAGAAATTTAAATTTCTATTTATATTCTTTATTTTTATGGTTGGCTGAGCAATATGAAAGGGTAAATCCATAAAAGTCTTCTGAACGTAAAAATCTATTAATATTACATTAGGACAATTCTGCAGGAGAATGGACATCTAATTCTAAGAAGTAGAGTGATATGAAATCTCTAAAAGAATGCAGTGGTTTGAATATTTTTACAGCCTATTACTCTTAAGTTTTTAAATTTTAACTTCTAACATCATAAGTTAACCACGTAATTATCATAAACACATTGGTGTTACCAGTCCCCAGGTCAGGAACAGAATGTGGCCAGCAAACCCTACCCCTAGCATCCTTCATTCCCCTTTCCTATCACAACCTACCCAAGGGGTAGCCACCATACTGAATTCTGTTACCATAGATGAGTTTTGTCCTCTTTTGCACTTTATATGTGAATACAAGGGCTGTCCGGAAAGTATCCAGCCATTTAATATGAAAAATAGAGGCAACTATGGCTGGATTGTTTTTTTAGACAGCCCTCATATATTGTATCTGGCTTCTTTCACTCAAAAACATTTGTAGATTTCTCCATAATTGCATGTAGCTGCACTATATAGCATTCCATCATGTGAACATACCATAACTTACCCATTTATCATTGGTGGACATTGGACTTTTTATAATGTTACCATCACCAATTTGTTTAAATTTTCCTGGCTCCTTTTAAATGACTGAAAATTATGTTTTAAAACGTCAACATTGTGTGCATTGGACATTACATCTTTTGGCACCATTTGAACATAAATGAGCAATTTTATTATTTTTTTTTTTAATTCATTTTTATTGTTAGACTTATTGGGGTGACATCTGTTAGCAAGGATTACATAGGTTTCAGGCATACAATTCTACAAAATGAGCAATTTTAATTGTTACTTTAGTGATGTGGGAGGAGGTGCCTTGAACAGCATTGCTCTAGGTCATTGCTTCTAAAATGAACATCTACGCCAACCAGCTGCAAAACTTGTGTAATGCCGATTCTGATTTATTGGGTATGCAGTGGGGCCAGGCTTCCAAGTGCTGCTGGTGGTGCTAGCCCAAGGACCACATTTTGGATTTGCACACATGACAAATCCATTCCAGCAGGGCAGGAAGAT
This sequence comes from Lyroderma lyra, assembly GCA_004026885.1. Classification (NCBI taxonomy): domain Eukaryota; kingdom Metazoa; phylum Chordata; class Mammalia; order Chiroptera; family Megadermatidae; genus Lyroderma; species Lyroderma lyra. The sequence continues at coordinate 4,046 of PVJL010019087.1, read as the reverse complement.
ACCCAAAAAGGTGGGGTGACAACTCCAACCCTCAAGACCCCCCTCCTCCGACAGGTGGGGAGTCCGACACAGCAGTAACTGCACACATCAAGTCACTGTCCAACTTTTGGATGCCAACCAGACTGTCCTGGATGAATTCTCTGAAAGACCTTACTCCAACCAGCAGGGGAATGCCAGCCTTCAGGTGAGTCTCTGATGGAGCATGGGGCCTGTAATGATTATCTATTGGTACGTAACAAATACCCCAAAACTTTGTGGCATAACATCAGCAACAGTAATTTTATTTGCCTCTCATGGTTTCTGTGAGTAGCGCTTTGCTGGGTGCCTCTGGCTCCAATGGCTCTTCAGATGCACATAGACAATGGCTGGAGCCAAAGGACAGGGTGCAGTGAGGATGGGTGTACAGCAGCTGATAACTGACCAAGCTGCACTCTCCATTTAGTCTCAGAGTTGCACAGTGGAATTTCTCTGCCTGGGCTAGTTCAGACTTCCTTACAGCCTGGTGGCCTCAGGGCAATCAGACGGCTTACTGGTGGCTCAGGGTTCCAGCAAAAGCTGATTTGCCTTTTCTGATCTAGCCTTGGAAATCACTTGGTGAAAGTCCCTCAGCATCATGCCTGCCATGCTCTTGGTTATAAGAAAACACACCCAGATTGAAGGGGACAGGATTAGACTCCACCACTTGATATGTGCGATGATTCTGGAACAACCTGTAGTACTGGAGGTGTTGTTGCAACCATCTGTGGAAAATGCCACCAGCCAGAAGGCCTCAACCTCAGTTTTTGAGGGCAAGGCCATGGCACAACAGGGCTCATCTCTTATTCTCTCCTCCAGGTCACCCACGTGTTCTCCAACATCAAGACGGGCGTCCGCTTTGTGTCTTTCGAACACTGGTACCAGTCATGGTCTGGTCCTTATGGAGCCCATGTAACCACCTCTAGTGTGACCATGCGTGTCCACCTGTCCTAGTTAAGGCCTGTCCTCACACAACAACCCAATTGCCTTCCAGGAGCTGGGACCATTGGCCAATACTTTTTTCATTAGCCAAGGGTTTGTACTTCTCTGGTATCCTAAGAATTCCTGGGCCCAGTCAAGGGTCCTGCTGAGCCCTATCTTCAAGTTCTGGAAACTACTAGAAAAAAGTCCCTCTGTCAGATCTGCCTACTGTTGCTGCTAGGGCAGCCCCTGTGTTACTCTGGAGGGATGCACAAGTGAACACAGGGTTTGCTGGTCCTGGAGAGGGCTCCTCGTCACCCCCAACCCCCAGGCCCTCTGGGTCAGCCCCAGTCCCCTCTACTATGTCTGCTTCAGGGGTTTATTTACTGGTCTCCTCATCACTGAACTAGATTCTCATTCTATGGTTCAGAAAACTCCAGCCACTTTGGGTGGTGACTTAATCTCCTGAGGCTGTAAGGCTGGACCTGATCTGCCACCTAAAATCCAACTACCTCAAAAAATGTGTGGTTCTGCCTGCTGATTTCTCTGAAAGACAAGGTGGTCCCCTGAGCCCAGCCCTGATCCTCAGGGACTTCTATAATTGTACAATGTATAAAGTTATTTTATTTTGTAATTTCTTTCAAATCTTGAGAACAATGTATCAACATTTATCTACCAATCATATGTAGTAAATTTATTATTTTACCAAAAGTGCCTGAGATCTTTTTATTAGAAAAAGTGTTTATAGCCTTAGTTACTAGTTGGTTCAGTGTCCTGTTGAGCAGGGAGAACTCTAAAGAAGACACCAGTAGAAGGTGTTTTACAGTAGAAAGTGTGGGAAAGTTAGAACAGGATTTCCCAGGCCCTAAGGAAATCATAGATTGAGACAGAAATGATCACTTAGGGTTAAAAGCATTAGGCAGATAGCAGACATGTGCGTACCATCACAGTGACACAACACTTGTTACTTTCTAATCATGAGGGTGAGATGACACCATGTCCATGGCAGGATCAGGCTGTCCTCACCCCAATCCAGGGCATGTGGCTGGCTTCACTGCTGGTGGGTCAGTGAGCTGTCCTAGGTGTCCTGATGTGACGCCAGCGAAGTATGCCATTGCTTTTGATAGATTCCACTCACCTGAACTGGATCAGGCCTTCAGCCCCACCCTGCAATACATGGGAAATGGAGGGAGAACAGGTCAAATGCCGGCAAAGCGGCAACCAGACACACCCAGAGGTGGCATGTTTTGCAAATTTCATGAAAAAGGTACTGACAGGTTGAAACACAGAGGAATCATGATCATATTTAGTACACAGCCCTGCGGTAAATCCGGGTTTGGACAGTTCAGCTCTAGAGGATATTTTAGGGTCAACTGGAGGGAGTTGGGATTTGGATATAAGGAATGAGATAAACATTAGCAGGAAGGGAAAGGTGGAGACAATTGCTTGGGGGGTGGGGGGAAGCAGCAGTATAATATTTTTTGGCATATATAGGACTGTCCAGAAAAGATCCAGCCATGTCATGAAAAACAGGCACTTATGGCTGGATCTTTTCTGGACAGCCCTCACACACACACACACACACACACACACACACACACGTACGTGCCCAAATTAAATTATACTGCTTTATACTGAAAGACCCCCGAAATGGGGAGACCCTCACTCCAGTCTCGGGGTGGCGTGACACCCAAGAACTCACGAGAGACCGATCTTGATGCAAACAGCAAGAGGTTTATTCAGGAACCAGTGCACTGGGGCCGACTCATATCCCACGCAGGGGTAGAGGAGTTCGACCCCCAGCACAAGGGGTAAGGGGTTTATAAAGACAAAAACCACAAGCACCTGGCAGCAACTGATAATATTTGGTAATCTAGCAAGTTTGTATAGCGAGTTCAAGGAACTCTTTCCTGGAACAAAGGGAGTAGTTGTCTGGAGGGGGAGGTTGCCATCTGTGCTGTGGTCAGCACATTCGGGCCGTCTCAAGGTCTAGTCTAGGGTCTAAAATTTTCTACTCTAACCTTTCATTCCCCACTTCTAGTGAATAGTTCTAATCCTAGAACTAAATATCTTCTTTATCCTGGTTTCCTTGACCCTTTAAGGCATGATACTGCTGTCTTAAAACTAAAAGCTGCACAGCACTAATTTTTTTTCTAATAAAGGCAACTAATCTATTTAAGATGCAGGGGCCAATCACGAGGAGCAACAGCAGGATCAGAAGGGGTCCCATCAGAGTGGAAACTAAGGTGGTCATCCATGGTGTTTTATTAAACCAGCTTTCAAACCATCCCTGATTGGCGTCCCATTCTCTCTGTCTTTTGTCTAACCTTTCTCTCAGCTTGGCCATAGAGTCCCTTATGGCCCCTGAATGATCTGCATAAAAACAACATTCCTCCCTGAGAGCGGCACATAACCCACCTTCCTTGAGGAATAACAAATCTAATCCTCTTCTGTTCTGTAACACGACCTCTGATAGAGAGGTCACGGATTCCGCTAACTGTGATAAAGACTGTTCTAAGGCTCTTAAGTCTTGATCCATGGCAGACCTGAGTTTATTAAAGTAATGAGGCGTCTGAATCAAAGCAGCGGTACCGGTTCCTACACCTGCCGCTACCCCGAGCCCTAGGATAACAGTTAGAGTCAGAGTTGCGGGTTCCCTTTTATACCTGGTGACATGTCTATCATATACATCTTCAAGGGTGTTGGCAGGGTGGTAAAGTACCCTAGGCACTAGTTGAATGAGCACACAATAATCTTTGGAATTGTTAAATATAGCAGTAGACACACATGGAGTGAGCCCAGTATTGCAGGCCCACCATTTATCTAATCCTGGAAACAAATACCTAGTATCTGAAGTTTTGGGACTTTTTAATGTCTTATTACAGAGATGTTGATAGTCATGAGGTGGGGTCCAATGCATGTCCCTGAACCCGAGACTTGAGTCAGGGTAATCTTATGATGTTCTCCCCAAGTGCAGGCCTCATGGGTGGCGGTGTTGTTGAATCCCCCAGGCACCGCGGTCCCCTCATAATAGGGGGGTCCTGATGCCAAGCAGAGCCAACAAGACTCAGTCATGTTAGGGTTAGTTTTGTTAATTATACTAAAGGCTC